>JAZHYW010063094.1:0-49166 GCA_037355805.1 Ixodes ricinus
ACTAAAATTACTAACTACTTTCGAAATCTAATGCTAGATTTTGCTCATCACAAAAGTTTGAGCGCAGAAATAAATAAGACGCTTGCAGATGAAGTGGTATTCCCAAACAAGGGGCCCCTCACATTCCGTTCCCACGCACTTATACTCGGCAGCCGTAGAAACTGCATCACAGGCGTCCTTGGGCCAAGGTGGCGACGAGCAGCCAAAACATAACACCGGCGCGCACGAACGCAGGCAGAGATGCTTACAGCTTGGTCGGATATTGACCTAATCCGGTAATGCACGCAGCCGCCGTGCCTCCAGCTGCAACCGTGAAAGACGGGGACACTCCGAGGGTTGTTGTTGTTTTCATGTTGTCTGCCTTTAGTGAGTTCTGACTCAAGTGGTAGAGGTTCCACGGCAGACGCCACTGGAATGACCTCGCAGCTGGGCGCCTGTTCCCATGGTCGCCTCGTCGTCAGCGCATACTCCCTTGCAAAGCCGGACTCCCCGCGCACAAACGCAGACACGGATAATCCGTTCACGGGAGCACGTTCCCGCTTCCAGCTGCAACTGTACGAGCGACGATGCTGGTTCACGTAATCCTTCGCGTCCTTCCGACCTTCCACGCCAGGGAGACCTCCTCTTCGTTGAAAACGTTTTACTTGTCAGGCGCGGTCAGGATACCGTAGTCGCCGGGGAGGATTGCGAGTCACCCTTGGGAGATCCTTTTGTTGGACCCGGCGTCAGCGGCGAAGTATACTTCGTTTCATCTTTTGTTAAACCAAAGCATTTTTTTTTTCAGTGGCGTAGCACTAGCACTGCAACGAGACGCGCAGTCGTCCGGATAATCTCATCGTCGTGGCGCGAGACTTGATCCCTTGACGGTGAGGTGCACTCACTCGGCGTACTCTACAAACGTCGTCGGAATAAAGAGGGGCCAGTCATAACAATCTCAACTTGCCGAAGAAAAAGAAAAAAGGAGGAAGTTTGTTATAAAGATCTCTAGCCGAGGCAAACCTCACATGTTTCGTCATGGACACCTAAGATGCCGACACTCGCTTACCCGACCCTGCACAGCCTGTTTCTGAAATTCAACGCTGCCGTCTCCATCCAGCGCGTCGGTGGAACGTCTTTTTAGCTTGGCTGGGAACGTCTTTAGGAGGAAAAGGGGAAAACTCTTCGATAAGAACTTTGAAAGACAATTGCTTCTGCGAGCGAATAAACTATTTTGGGAAACGTCATGAAATGACTGCATTTATTTAGGCTCGCAGGGTTTTTCACGGATCAAAACTGCTGTTCATTTTGCTACCACAAAAATATAAAAAGTAACTTCAAAGTAACTTCAAAGTAACTCGCTACTTTTTTACAGTAGTTAGTAGTTTACTCAATTACTATTACAAATGCGTAATTTCTACTCTACTCCAATTACTTTTGGCGTCGATACTCAGTAACTTAACTACCTTTATTGAGTAATTTGTACATGTCTGCTTCCTAGCAAACCGGAAAAAAAAGTAATTGTTGTAAACGTTTCGAAAACTAATATTATGCTTCAGAGACCCGATGAAACAAATCTCAACTGAATTACCAATAAAAATGCGCGAGCAGAATTGCAATAATTGCTCATGCGCGTTCCGCTGACATACCTTGATAATGTCAAATGCCTAGGGATGCACATAGACAAACATATTAAATGGAATATTCGTGTAGAACAAATTTGTCAAAAAATTAAGGATATTAATGGCGCAGATGTATCACATACCTAAGATCTGGTCCCTCGACCCATACTAAGAATGATATACAATGCACTGGGAACGTCCACACTTTAATATGGAATAACAGTCTATGGACACTGTGCCAAATATCTACAACTAGAAATAGAATCGGTCGAAAAAAGGATAGCCAAAAAGTATGGTTTACCTAAGTGAAGAAACTGATCTGCAAAACGCAAAACTATATCCATAAAGAACTAGGAGTGTTGTGTTTTAGAGACCAGATGGAGCATGATGTTATAATAAAACATTTTTTCAACAACAGACTTTAATTCGAAAATACCAAAGGAAGAACGTTAAGGCCGAATAGAAAATTTACTGAACCATTTATTTTTTACAAAATATGAAGAGGCCACGAGAAATTATAATGTACTCAAGATTTTTAGTGAATTACCTGAAGAGTTATTCGAGATAAAATCCCCTAAAATAAAACAAACATACAAAGAGCTGTCAAATACCTGGGTACTTGAACATAGTAAAAAAACACCCCTAGAGAATTTGTTCGCTTCGTTATAGTAGTTGTGGTTAACGACGTGTCGTAAGTAATGACAAATATGAATATATCTAATACATTACTGCTGTTTAATGAGTTAGTGTAATAGACGGTAAGTATACTTTTTCTGGAGATATAGAAGATTCATTTGTTCTGCACTGGCGCGCTCCGAAGATATAGAGGCATCTGTCGTTTCCTACGCACAAGCCAGTATAGGCTTTATGTGGGATTTACATTTGAACTGTATTTTAAGAAGCAAATAAAGATTGATTGATTGATTCATACTGTATCTCCCTGTCTGCTCAATTTTAGTGGGAAGGACGATCCTTTAAAAAGCCTCTGACACGCCAAAAAAAAATATTTTTTTTCATGCTAGGCGTTGAAATGGCATATCAGGACATCACAAAAAAATTGTTTCACTATAGAGTTGCGTAGTTTTTTTTAATAAAAAATAGAAATACGAGGCCCAATTCAAAGTTCCCGCCGTGCACTGTGACGTAACAGTGTACCGCAAGGTGTCGGGGCGGTCAGAAGGTAGGCATCGCCGGAAGTCACGTGAGTTGTATCCTCCTCGTGCTTACCGCGAGCGCGTGTAATATTTTTTAAATATTTTTGTTATTCTCCGCACCTCCACGAGCGATCGAAGCAGACAAGGTTTCTTTTATTTGCCTTTCATCGCTTAATGTTGCTGTAAAGGAAGAAGAAGCGGAGTCAGTGAATTGACGTGATCAACTACAATGCCTATACTTCGTTTCAGCTTGGGTCCAGACGCAGCCGATGCTGCGAGCGCGAGCGTGTGGCCCTGAATAGTGCTTGCATTGCACGAGCGCGCGTGCTTGGCAGGGACGCTGGAAGCCCGGAGCTCGCGCTTGTAGCATCGGCTGCGTCTGGACCCAAGCTGAAACGAAGTATAGAAGGTGTTGTGTGAGGGACTATCCCGGTATTTCAGCAACTGAAGAAGAGATCACACTGCATGCATTTCCGAGAGACATACATCGGCCGCATGTGCACCTAGTAAACAAGTTCTACTCATGTTCTAGACAAAATACATACTTTGTGCTCGACGTTTACTTGTACTTTGTACACAAACCAGTTCGTATTCTTTAGACGGCAGGCATCTTTAGCCTGGAGAGTATCCGATGATTCAACGACCACGGTGTCTGAACCTTCAGCAATGCGATCGGGCGTGTCGTATGCTAGCAATCCTAATTTCTGCGAGCGTTCTAAAATTTTTTTCAAAACTTGATAGCTTGTTTTGCGCCCAGTATAGCTCTGTATGATCGGACTGACGGCATGCACTCGTACACTGGCTTGTACTCGCAACGCTCTCATCATTGACCTCCATCACGTCGATCCACTGACTCTTCGTCCTCAAATTTTACAGCACGCAAAATAACCAACGGTGCAGCGGTAAAGAGCTATACTTCGTTTCAGCTTGGGTCCAGACGCAGGCGATGCTACAAGCGCGAGCTCCGGGCTCTCAGCGTCCCTGGCGAGCACGCGCGCTCGTGCAGTACAGGCACTGCTCAGGGCCACGACGCTCGCGCTCGTAGCATCGGCTGCGTCTGGACCCAAGCTGAAACGAAGTATAGTGGAACTGAAACTTCGTTTTCTACGGTCGCTCGTACAAAAAACAGAATAAAAAAAATAAAAAAATCTTAGGCACGGTCACGGAGAGCACGAGGAGTGAAACTCACGTGACTTCCGGTGAACTCACTTTTAGTGACGTAGGTCGATGCCTCCCTTCTGACCACCCCGACACCTTGCGGTACACTGTTACGTCACAGTGCACGGCGGGAACTTTGAATTAGACCTCGTATTTCTATTTTTTATAAAATAACTACGCAACTCTATAGAGAAACATTTTTTTTGTGATGTCCTGATATGCCATTTCAACGCCTAGCATGAAAAAAAAAAATTATTTTTTTGGTGCCACACGGCACCGTCAATGTTCCTACTAAAGCGTCCTTCAAAAGGAAAGCGAAGTACTCTCTGAAGCAGACAGCCTGGTGTCAGCATCCACCCAAAACCACAGGGCGCCGCCATCTTGTTTGGGTCTGCGACGGGTTCGGGGATAGCGCTTCGCCATCTACAGCTGAAACACCAGACACCCACTGAGGCAGACTAACTTCCGGCTGCATAACAAATACACACCATTTTTCCCTGTGACAGCAGCTCCTTTAGCAGAATATCCTTTAGCGGAAGGATATTTATTGAAAAGGAGCTTTAGGACGGTGTCTGACAGGGTATTACTACTTTAGTGGTTTGAGCGAAATTGACGAGGCTCGTTACGCCGCAAAGCTTCGTGTAAATGATGGGACGAGCGGCGATTAATTCGGCGTGAACGCCGCAGAATGGACGCTAAAGCCTGATTCGCGCGATTAGATTCTGCTCGCTGTTTTCAGTCACGACGTCACTCGGGCAGCAAAAGTGTGTGCGGTTGCTGCGATGCTCGTCGTCGACACTGAAAATCGCAAGCAGAATCGGACCAAGTGAATCAGGCATAACAGGTCGGGGATAGCCTCAATGATCAACTGTATCTATTGTTTACACAGAGCCTACTTACCCAAAACAGCCTTTAAATTTAAAGGTATTTTGAGGCCCGCACTTACTTCTTATTTCAATTACGGGGTCACCGTTTGGCTTACTTTTTTTTTTTCCCCGCATGGCGACTTCTGTTCACATTCCTACACCGGAAGTGACGTAACCGAGTTGCATACACACATGCGAACTCGCACGCACCGCGCAACAAACACACTTGCACGCGCGCACACAGACACACACAGACAAACAAAACAGGAACGGGGGGTCAAAAGCCGAATTTATTTGTTTTTCTCCTGTTGCCTCAAATCGTATTTTGGTTGCCGGGAGGTCGGCGTCTCTAATCCGATTTTCTCGGCTTGTGGCAATAACAGTCCGCGATATCCTTCCGACCTCCGCCGGGACGCCACAAAAGCTCCTTCATAGAAGAAGAGTAGCGACCTTTCTCTATAAATCCGCCATCTTTCTCTCTTTCTGCTTTTCTCCTCACCATCGCCGCTCTCTCTCTCCCGCGCTGTCGTCTGCGGTGTGGCTGCGCTGAGTCAGCAGCAGGCCCGTTTTCCCCCGCAAATATCGCTTAGTCTGTCCCCCAACAGGTAAAGCTCCTAATGGTGGAGGAAAAAAAAATACAACAAAAAGCTAACAGACAAGGAAATAAACGGCGGCTTAGAGCAGCACCTGAGAGCAAGACGGTAATGTGTCGGGTTCTGTGCGTCGTCTGCACAAGAAAGGCCAGCGGACTGGGACGCGGGTGAAGCGTCAGCATTCGACTCCGGGCACGTGACCAATCAGTCCTCACTGATTGGTCACGTGCTCAGTCGAACGCTGACGCGGCACTCGGTGTCCAATCTGCAGTGTTGGCGGTAACGCGTTCTCTTTTCAGGAACGTACTCGTTACATTTTTTCAGAACAGTTAGGGATGACGTACTCACGTCACTCCTTGCATCTTCTTCCCCAGACTAACAAAAAAGAAAAGGAAAAGTACACTTCATTTTTGTTTTGTTCGTGTGTGTGTGTTTGAAGGCGCCAAGTCGTATGGATTCTTGTACCTCGCGGACAATATGAGCTGAAACAGCGCTCCGGCCTGTTCACGGTACTACCTGCGCCGCCTGTCGCATCGCTCCGTAAACACGGTGCACCCTGAGGCCGAGATAAATTCTCATTTGCGCTCACTGCGCCGCTGCGCTCTTCCGGCCGTCTGCTAGCGAAAATATTGGCCGACGGAACCACCATCACGGTGCGTGTGCCGTGTAGCCCAATGTTCACGTTTTCAGCTAACATGCATTTCAGTGCATCTCAAGAAAGCGCCGAAGTGGAAAATGCGTTGTCACGCTCGTATCTCCTCGAGGAGCGCTGCCTGACGAAGCTGCCTTGGCCCCCAAAAGGAGCCGATCTGAATATCATCGAACACGTTTGGAGGCGCATCAAAGTAGCCATGTCACGGCGTCCCCTCCACCGCGCCACTGCACACAAATTGTGGAAAGCAATGAGAGGTGAATGGGAGTGGCTTCGGGCCGAGCCAGCCTTCGTGGCCGCGCTCTATAATTTCTTACCATACAGGATGAGAGCCGTGGTCGCGGGTCAGGGGAGAATGACGTGGTATTCTTTTGTAAGTTTTACTGCGCCTCAGGACCCCCTGAACCGGACTTCTGCCGATTGGAACAAAGCTTGATGCTACGGTTGCGACACACTGTTTGACGCCGTTAACCAGCGCATAGTTTTGCGTGGTGCCTCCTTGATCCCGATCTTCTTGTATAGTGCAGTTGAACTTCCACGCCGACTATTAATCTTTTGTGTCTGACATTGTCCTCTGCGAATATTCTTTCGATGAAGTTTCAAGCTCCTTCTCCTGGCAAATATATGACTGTTTGTCCCACTTTATTAAGACTATAAATTTGTAAATAAAACACTGGTGTCTTGTTAGCAACTTGTTTTGTTTGAAACAAACACGTGGGCCCAGTAATAAAGAAATTATATTTTTGAACCTTTTCATACCAATCAAGGTTACAAAACCTTCTCAGTAACATGTATGGTTACCGTTTTTTTTAAACAGCTGTGATCAAGGAAAAAGAAAAAAAGTAAATACCTTGGAGCTGGACTAAATCCGGTATACAGATTTTGGCCTATATTTTACGATGTCCTACTTTGTGCATGCACTTAATCAAACAAAAACAACCTGCAACGTATTCTGATGTGATTTTCAAAAACGATTATGCAGCTGCAATTTAAGATACTGAAATATTTTTTCTTCACCAGTCAGCGTTTTGTCTACGTGATTCTACGCGATAGAGTAAAGTAAATCAATTCCAAAAGAGGGACGACAAGTGTAATCTTTTGTCCCCCCCCTCCCCTTGCCGCCCTACCACACACCCGCCCGCTGTCGCACCCGCCGTCTCGCTTGCAGACGGCCGGAAGAGCGCAGTGGCGCAGCGAGCGCAAGTGAGAATTTATCTCGGCCTCAGGGTGCGCCGTGTGTGCGGAGCAAGGCGACAGGCGGCGCAGGTAGTACCCTCCGCCGGCCGGAGCGCTGTTTCAGCTCATATTGTCCGCGATAGTACATCAGCTGGCATACCTTCAAAATCTGAACCGTAAAAAAAGATAACCTATCTGCGTGGACATAATGGTTGTTGAAATATGGCGCTTTTGCATACGTGTAACGTGAAAAACAGTAAAACGTTTCAATTCTTAAACAAAACGTAACGCAAAAGTTAAGGTGGTTTACTTTTTATCGATAACGCGTTCCCTTTATGCGCGAGTAACGAGCAACTCATTTCGTTACTGTGTCTCGGTAACGCCTACGAGATAAACGCGTAAAATTTAAGAAAAAAAAATTGAGATTGGACGCTAGCCGGCCGTTTGTAGACGACGTAGAGAAATTCAGTGCCACGGTCTTGTTATAAACACTCTAGGCTCGGTAACCTATAATGTAACTTCTAAACCGGAGTAATTACCTAAAAAATAAAGGTTACAACGGTAGTCGTCTTGATGTTTAAATTATTTTCGTCGAGACTATAGGTTGCGAGGTCAATTGAAACCCGCAAAGCCGATCTATCGGTATTGCTTCCAATACCACGACGACGTGTAACCTCTACACATGTAACCTATAAAAAGCGCGGTAACCTTTACGCAGCAAGCATGCGTAAACAGCTAGGGTGTCTGCCAACCCGGAGAACCGGTAATTGTCGGGGATCGAGTCTGGAGATATCGGAAAATGTGCTATCCACCCCAATCAGCATCGCCGTCAGGGAAAATAGGGCTTTGCTTTCCCTGAGCGACCGCAACGGACCCGTGTAGTGCGACGCACACGTTGCAAGCGGCTCTTCCGGCGGGCCGACACATATCTCTGAAAATGAAGTTTTGGCGCATTCTTCATACGCTGTGCGAAGTAATTATTACGAGATTTGATTGTTGAAGGAAGAAACGATATGGTTTTAGCGTTTGAAACGTCTAGGTATTGATAAAATAACACAAATCGAAGATGTTAATTCAAGCCATGAAGGGGCAAATAGTAATGTTCTGTCAGGAGCCAAACTTTATTTACTATGGATTCTTGGAGTGAAAATGAGTCTAGAGCCTTCATGAACCCGGAGATTAAACCGAATCGTCTTCTCTTGAAACGCGTTGAACCTTTTTCGAATGTGTACTCCATCGACAGAAAGTGTCTTCGCAAAAATCTCGAGGAATCATATTTGATCGCCCAACGTATACGGTCTACGATGGCCCATCATCATATCTCTGTGCCGGTGGGGTTACCAATACTGATTTAGCGAAGATGCCGCAGATGGTTCCTGGAGCGAACGCCCGTTGAAAAGGTAAATTGCGGGAAACCAAAGGCAGGAAGTGCTAAGGTCAACAGAACCAACCTTGGAGGAAACGTGCCCCGGCTCTCGTGAAGGAGCTTGAAAATACGGAACGAAGACTTCCGATGCGGTGAAGCAAAAAGAAAATAGCCGAGTCGCATGTGCTTGAACCTAGTTGGTGTTCATTAAACCATAGCAATATTACGACTCCTCCGGTTGTCATCGATATCGACTCTCGGGCTCTTCAATGTGCCGCATAGATAAGCCTCTACGTTCGTTTGCACCTTCTCTTCGAATAAATAACGATGTGATGCGTGCATGATTATAGTGAGCTGCCGAGGGACTATCACAGATAGTTCGAGAGTAATCAATCTTTGACATCGATTTTAATAGTGAAATCGGCTACGCATGGATGTATTCTTTTTATGTTTAAAGTTATATATAGTTATGACCATAACTAAACTGTCGCAGAAAGTGGTTTAGAGGCCTCGTTGCTGCCAGCAACTTTGAATTCGCTGTGCCATGCTCACTCGAAATAGAGAGAATCAAAACAAAGAGGTTACGTTCCAGACAACCACAGCCTTTCGTGCACTGCTCAACACTGCTGGGGAGTGACACGTGGTCGATATCCGCACGGGCCGACCTCGCGTAGGAAAGGAAAATCTATCCTGCGGCGCCCGGAACGCGTCTCGGACTGGTCTGTCTAGTGTCTTATGTAGCATTGCCCGTGCATCGAAAGCGGTTCCGAAGTGGCAACAAATCAAACCACAGTAACCGGCATGTCTTATGCTGCCGCGTTCCTGGCGGCTGCCCGTAGAAATGCTCGCGAAAAAGCCGAGCGAACATGAGTGTCGCTGTCGTCGCCGCGTCCACCTCCGCTGCTACTCCGCCGCCAGGATCGCGGCAGGCAGCAGCATGCCTAGAGTCTTTCTAGACTGAGGCTAGGGGGCGCAAGCTACCGCCCGTTACAAAGGCTATAGCCATTAACATCCATCCATCCATCTCTGATGTCATCAGGTGGAAATCGAGGAATCACTGTCGGGGACGCGTTCCGGGTACCCCAATTTGTACCCACTATGCGGAGCGCAAGTTTCGTCTGCTTCTTTTGCGGGGGATGTGGTGACGTCAGAATGACGCCGAGCTCTGATTGGCTCTGACTGAAGAAGAGAGTAGTGGGTAGGCCTCGAGGTCTACGCTTCTATCCTTCCAATCAAACTCGGCGTTCTGGCGTCAGCACATCCCCCGCAAAGCAGCGGACAGGCTACGCTCCGCGTTCTCTTCGTCCCGTGTTGTGCGCCCCTGGCAGACGCCCGAGCTCTGTGCGGGTGTCTCCAACATGCGGTCCGTTTCGTCTCGCAGGAACGCAGTGGGGCATCGATGTGACCCGGAGCGCCGCCGTGTCTCGGACGACTGTCATCTCCTCAGGGCCTCGCTGGTGACCGCGGCGACTCCGGCTGACGCCCGCATCATGCAGTGGTGAGGGGACGCCGCTTCTTATCCGAGCGATTCCGCAGAGGAGAGCTCTCCAACAACACCTCCTTTTCGGTGTTTACTCAACACAAGGCGGCCTGTGGACTTCAATCTTTACGTTACGTAAAAAGTATGACGTTGACGGGACGCGACAAGCCGGATCTCCGGAAAGCAGTCGCCAGGGGGCTTACGAGCTCGACCCACTTCGGGCTTCGTGCTGAGCAGGTGCTCGTCACTTGCGGGGGCATATGCTGCATCGTTTACGCTGACCGGAGAGGCTACAAAAGAGTTCATATTGGCAGCTACCATCGCCTTACCAGAGAAGAACAAAAAGGAAAGGGCCACACAAAAGTACAAACACAGGCTACCGAAGCGCCCCTCCTCGGGCGACGGGAGAACACGAGCCTCGGCCGGGCGCTGACGCTTTTGGCTGTTCGGGAGGATATCGAAAAGTGGCGCTCCCTAGCGGCCACCTCGGGAACTAACGCTGTGTGGCAGACAAACCCTCCAACCGCTGTTATTAGTGCATATCGCTGCCATGGAAGACGACGACGTAATGGCTCGTGAAATGTAACACTATTCTTTCTTCTATCTAGACGCATCTTAGATAGAAGTAATCTAGTTCCCTCTTGCATTCAATGTCATCGAAGTCCTCTTGGAAGGCAAAACAAGAGCATGTGTGGTCACGCGCGGGCATGCCGGACCAGCCGCGTCGTGCGTCACCATTGTTTTTGTTATCCCCATGGTTGTCAAGTTCTAACATTAGCCGCTTGGGGCGCAGCGGTTGAGCCTCACTTCCTTTTCAGCGCGGAGTGAATATAGTTTTCACATTTAAATATTCTAAGCTTAAATGGTAAAACAAAATGGCTAGGTGGCGTGCTAGCGCCCGATCCAAATGGGCTCAGCCGCATTCATCCATCCATCCATCCTCCCCAATACGAGTAGCATCTGAGGGAGACGAGGAGATAGGAGCGCATTCAAACGCCCTCGAATGCAAATACCGGCGTTCGGCGTTCGAACGTGTTCAAAGAGTGAGGAGAGACAAAGGCAGCCAGCGTTGCGTCTATACCCACTAACCGTTCCGATCGGAGCTCCAGGCTTTGATGTCCCCGCACGATCTGTGGTTTCCTACTCTCCCTAAGTTTGTGCATATCTACGTCATTGAGCGAAGGCCAGCGCGGCCGCATGTTTCCACGCTTCGGGCGCACCTTCGGGGCTCCCGGCCGAGTACGGGCGAGTGTCGCGCCGCGAGCCCTGCCAGGCGGCGATCGGTCGGCGGCGGCCCCCGTGTGCAAGCTCGCCGAGACGCTGCCGCCGGGGCATCGGTTTGTGCCGTCCACGAGACAGTAACCTTTGCAAGGAGCGAAAGTATGCAGGCCAGGCGGTTAGGAAACATCGTAATATAAAGCCCTGCGACAGTGAAAGTTGTCTTGTCCGTTATTTGATTTATCCTTGTTATCAGGGTTGAGATTATGACGGTAACCTTGCGTTGTCAACCAGTATTTCGCAAAATCATAACAATTTTTCTACAAGCGACTCCTAGCCGCTCATCAAATTTTGAAACGCGCAATTAAACTTCTTTTTTTTTTGCGACACGACAGTTTTTTGCGTTAGAACTTTGTCGGTGGCATATCGAAACTTTCTGCTCGTAGCGCAATCGCACCAGTGCCGAAAAATTTCTCACGTACTGGCTAAACGTCATCATCGTAACCCACGCAGCACAAGACGTCGAGATGACGTCGAAATAAGGTCCTCGACGTTGGGCGACGTCGAAGTCCTTAACAAACTTTTTATCGACGGCATTGGTACGTCGACTTGAGAGGTTCCGACAACGTCAAACACGCGACGTTGTGACAACGTCATAAGCTTCACCTCGACGTCTTCAACAGTAATCGACGTCTGTTCGACGTCTTGTATGAGAAGTTCTTTGAACGTCGAGCACGAGACGTCATAAAAATGTCCTGAAAAACACCTTGACGTCTTCGACATTAATCGACGTCGGTTCTACGTTTTCTCCGGGAAGTTCTCTGAACGTCGAGCACGAGACGTCCCAACAATGTCCTGAGCAACACCTTGACGTCATCGACATTATTTGACGTCAGTTCTACGTTTTTTCGGGAGGTTCTTCGGACGTTGAGCGCGAGACGTCCCAACAATGTCTTAGCAACACCTTGACGTCATTGGCAATAATAGACGTCAGGTCTACGTTTTCTCCGGGAAGTTCTTTGGACGTGGAGCACGAGACGTCCCAACAATGTCCTGTGCAACACCTTGACGTCATCGACAATATTCGACGTCATTTTTACGTTTTTTAGGAGGTTCTTGCAACGTTGAGCGCGAGACGTCCCAACAATGTCTGAGCAACACCTTGACGTCATTGGCAATAATAGACGTCAGTTCTACGTTTTCTCCGGAAGTTCTTTGAACGTGGAGCACGAGACGTACCAACAGTGTCTTGAGCAACACCTTGACGTCATCGACATTATTCGACGTCAGTTCAACATTTTTTGGGAGGTTCTTTGAACGTTGAGCGCGAGACGTCCCAATAGTGACTGAGCGAACACCTTGATCACCCTAAACAAGCGTCTTATAGAGCCCAAGGTGCTGTCACATCACTTCTAAAATTGCTCCTCAATGTCAGCATTTTTTATACTGTGCATGCAATCCACATTTCAACCTGGCTGAGCTTTTGAAATCTCTTACAATATTATCATTCTCGTGAATGTTGTTTTAGCAGGAATTGCTTAAAAAGCCGAGAATTCACAAAACAAAAAACAGGATTTAGCTCGGAGTCAGCGGGGCTGTTTACAGCATTTTTAGCGTTTCTAACTTAATATCAGCGTCTTTGAAGCTGTAAGAGAATGACAATAACGTAAGAGATTTCTGCAGCTAAGCCAGGTTGAAGGGTGGACCAGCATGCACACTATCGAAAACGTTGTCATTGACGAGAAATCTTAAAAGTGATATGACAGGTCCTTGGGCACTATAGGACGCTTGTTTAGGGTGACTCCGAATTACACCCAAAACTGTTTAACCATGGAAGTGGTCGAAATTACCGATCACTACGAAGAACATGATTCCTGGACAGCGGGCCGGGGCGCTTGGGGGATTTAGCAAATGGGCGATTTAGCAAATGGGCTATGCCGTCTGAATATACATGCTTTCGCGAACATACCTTCGAACAACGAAGCCACCAGATTCGGTTGACTCCAACGTTCCACGGTGACCCTTGTCGAGACCGGTGTCAATTGACATCCCGTTCAGTCTAGACGTATGCTCGACGTTTTATGGTCGTTAAATGGGACGTTATTTCAATGTTGACATAACGTTATCACAGACGTGCGCTCGACATTTTATGTCGTTAAATGGGACGTTATTTTATCGTTAGTGACGTTTTCAATTGACATCCCGTTTAGTTTAGACGTATACTCAACGTTTTATGGTCGTTAAATGGGACATTGTGTCAACGTCGATATAACGTTATCACTTGACTTCCCGTCCAATTCAGACGTGCACTCGACGTTCTAAGGTCGTTAAGTGGGACGTTATGTCGACGTAAAATCCACCCTTTTTTCCAGACATTAGCCTTTCCATATTACGTCGAAGGGACCTGACGTTCAGACTTTCGACGTTCTTTCGACATGTGGTTCCTGACGTCATCACCTTCTTTCGACGTCTTTTCAACGTGTCTGTGCTGCCTGGGAAGCTCGACACGTTTTTCCAAATCCACATGTAACACAACGAGTTACCTCTGTTGAACATATGGTGCATGTCAGCGGATGTCCGGGCAGTTAGCGGCATCCTCGCCTTGGTGCGCGCGCATCCGCGCGGTGTGAGTTCAACCACCAGTATATGGTGCGGGGCCCCGTCTTTTCCTAGCGTGACGTCACTTGCAAAGCATGTATACCATTGAGCTGAGGATTCCATAATTAGTATACGACGGTAATTTTCGAGCAACCGTATATGTGGCTACAGAAGCGCGTGTGTTTCAGTATTCCGTATCTTGTGACGGCAGAACAAAATGTGCATTTTTACCGAGTGAAACCCTATTTCTGTTTTGTTTTTGTTTGTTTGTTTGTTTGTTTGTTTTTTGGGGGGAGGGGAGAGGGGAGGGATAGAAGGCAGAGTTTCTGTAGATTTTATGCTGCAACAGAAAGAGGCTAATAGTACATCTTCGATGCCACTTATGTTTCGACGGCGCCCTCTCGTGCTTCCTATTCGCGACATCACGACCAGGGTTGGCCTCGCCGTGACGTCACGAGTTGTGATCTTTGCTACCTGAGATCAGCTGCGAACGTCAAGTTCGTTGGGTTGGTGTGCGTAAAAAAAACACGGCATAGAAGCTTTGAAGGGGGGGGGGGGGGGAAGCCTTCACAATCTTAAAGCACCACCGTCAAAGTTGCCGCAGTCTGACTTTGCTCGAATTTCCGTCGATGGAAACGGGATTAGTTAATCCTACTAAAAAAAAAACATCACCGCGAGCGCTCGGTCATTCGTGCAAAGCCTTCCACAGTGAGGCGCTTATGGTCGCGCATGTCACCGAATGAATTCACCGTGCCTTGCGTGTGTATATATATCTGTCCTTCGCTTTTCATAGCCTGCGTAGGACGCCAAAAGACCACCGTAGGACGCACTGTTCCATGAAAAACGCGCTAAGTCAGTCTATACCCTCCTGAAAACATCGCGTCTACTTAAAAAGCAGTAGGGAGAAAACAAACAAAAAGAAACCTCTTCCGGTTCTGGTTTATTTACTCACGCATTCGGGATTCGATGGTAAACGCACGGTATACGTCGCCTGCGCACGCTTTGATGTGTATAGGAATACACTTAGCTGCGTTCGGTGTGTGTGCCCCTTGAAAATTCGCGACCGTAAACCACGCGCCGAGATCGCTGTCGCCGAGTAACGCAAATATTGAGCGACGAAGGCCCGCGGAGTCAACATCGACTGTGTCTCTCGAGTCAACATTGACTGGTATGAGCGAGGCGTGCTTATAAAAGTTGAAGGAGGTATTCCTGTATACGGCTGCAGCTATGTGAATCTAAAAATACCTAACCCGATATCCAGTTATCTCGAAGAAGTTTAGAAGACAGGGTGTCTAGCAACCGGGAAAACCGGGAATTGTCAGAAAGCGAGCCCAGTCAGGGAAAATGAGCCGGAAACGCCATCGACTTCCCTGAGCAAAGGCTCGACGACTGGGGGGCAGAAAAATAGGCAGTACTGCTAAGAGCCGAACGCGGGCTCTGCTCGCCCGATCTAGTGTGCATGCTACCCGATGCACAGGGAACAGCCGACAAATTCAGTCCAAGCCACGCATTGGATTGGATTGGATTAAGGGCACGACACTAGGCTAAATCCAGTTAAAGCCACTAGACTTAGTAACAAATGGGAAAGCCGCAGACCGCAATTCAATCTAATCCGATCCGAAAGTATCCGAAAGTGCGCGTCACAGTGGTGCGCATCTGGCGGCCATGCTGGCCATGCGGCCATGCATTCGGTTATTGACGTGTGTCGTTGAGCGTCGTGTTTCCGGAAGTGGCCTCTTCGTTGACGATGTCGGCGGCAAGAAAGTGCTTGTTTAATCCGGACTGGACGAATCCGAATATATCGGAATATGCAAGTTGGATTAAGCCCGTGCAAAGTGATCCCCGCGGTGCTCAGTGCTCAATGTGCCGCAAAATGTTTTCTTTGAGCAGCATGGGAAACACGGCAGTTTCCAGTCAGGCATCGAGCAAAAAGCACCTTGCTGCTTTGAAGTCGCAGTCAATCCGTTCCCAATCTGGACTTCTGTCATTTTTTAAGGCAGCAACGAACGTTTCGGCCGGATGTAGCGGAGACCGCGCATGTGCCCCTGAGGAGCCTGCAGCCACCACAACACGTGTGAAGACGTTGATGAGCGGCTTTCTACTGAAGAGCGCTGTGACAAAGGCCGAAATAATTTGGTGCTTAAACTCGATAGCGATTCACGGATCCCTTTGTTCTACAGCAGCATCGGCCTCAGTCGTCCCTCTCATGTTTCCCGCGTGGGAAGTCGCTGCAAAACTTCAGTTAGCGAAGGACAAGGTAGTAATATATATACCGTCTGCCATGGTATGTGCCCTACTTTCGGAATAAGCTGCTATCAAGCCTCGCCAGTGTGCATTTCGTAGTTGTTTCGTTTGACGAGTCTCTCAACAAAGTGACTCAGAAGCAACAGATGGATGTGCTTGTCGATTATTGGGACGACACTACCAATGGCACTGTTGAAGGCGCAGTACCTCACTTCATGCTTCCTGGGTCACACCTGTGCGGGCGCGGACGCCTCTGCAGTGGTCAGAGGAATTTCACCTGAAATTGTCAGGGAAAACCTGGAAAAGTCATGGAATGTCAAGATAATATTTTGCTATAGACACCCTGAGAAGACTTAAAAGCGAAATATTACAAACATACGGACGGCCACACGTTCAAATAGCAACGACGCTTAATTCTGGTGACAAAAATTCGCGCTCTACTCGAAACTTTTACGGAGATAAGGGGAGGGAAAGGAGGGGGGGGGATGCGAAACCGAAGGAAAAGGGTGGGAGAGGAGGGCGAAGCGTTGTGTCGCGGTGACGTCTGCTCGAGATTGATGGAACTTCATAGGTGCCAGTTTCACGGCGCCTATCAGCGTTCTCGGACGAACCAAGCAGGCAGAAAACACGAAGACTGACCTTCAAACCTTTTCCGACTCTTTTGATCGGCCCCAGTCACGGCGTTTTGACGAGAAGGCGGGGTTTTGTCCGGTTTCTCTCAAAACAACGCAGGAATGCACGTCCCGCATGGTGACTTCCGCCCACAGCCCCAGACCGGAAGTGCGCCCGACGCGCCACCACCGCGCCGTGACGTCACAGAGCTCAGTTCGTGTATGCGACACGTTCCAGTCTTAGAAAGATTATGGAAACGCGTTCCTTTGGAACCACTGGAACTGGTAACGGGAACTCGTTGTAAGATCGACAAGGAACGAGCAACATTCCTGTTTTGGAGGAGCGTGTAAAACACTGCATGGATGTACCCAGAATAAGAGAGCGTTCAAACGTACGATTACAGTCACGTGGTCGATGGACGCTACGATGTGACTACTTCGGGCAGTTTGCGTCAGAACTCTGCCAGGATTTGCCCGGTCGCCACGATCGAAACTGGAACATTCATTCTCGTAAATACTAAAACTAAAAAAAAAAAAAAGTTGCGGAATTTTGTGTGCGCGCGTATATCACCAAGTAGCCCTTCTAAAGGGATCACTAAAGTAGATTGTGAGCCAAACGTGGTAGAAACGTGTATAGGGCGGCGCCGGCACCGCTCAAAATTGCGACGCGGACGTCACACTGCTGCGCGGGGGCGCTGCTCTCCACTAGAGCAGACCTTAACCTCACACGAGTCTGTTTTCAGCGCGTGCGCGGTACACCTGGTGTGGGCAAACTACACGGGCTCTTGGTTTGTCAACTCGCGCGTTGGCCATCTTAAGCCGCGGTTACATTGCCAAAACACCAAACAAAAGACTGTCTGCCAACACTGCCTTAGGCGCGTTCGTTTTTAGACGTAGCATAGGTGGCGCAAGTTACCGCCGGTTACAAAGGGTATCGCCATTAGCATCCATCCATCCATCTTTCTCGTATGGCGGCCCTCTCACATTGGTCGTTAAATTAAAAAAAAAACTGTCTTACAGGCGTGTTCAAATTTGCGTCCAGATGTACGAATTGCAAACATGCTTCGGAAATGCTCGAGACGTGCTTGCGGAGAATTCTTTGTCATAAATGTCCGCGGAGAAACTCCGCAGGTCTTTTTGTTTGCGATGTATGGGCAGCGTGACTGGGCAGACTTTATATGGGCCTGGTTCGTTATACTGAGTTGCCCCGTGATTATACCTCTCGAGAAAAGGGCACAATAATACATAGACCGACACGCCGTTCACACAAACAAGCCTGCGTTTGCCCACACCAGGTGTAAACCAAATTCGCGTGAGGTGAAGCGTCTGCGCATGCGCAGTGCCGTCGACAGCGCCACCGCAGCTGCGTGGCGTCAGGGCCGCGTGTTGTTCTATGTTCGACCCAAGGAACGCCTCTCGCGTACACCAACCATGATAAGCTGATGGTTGGTCCAACCAACCATCAGCTTGGTGCAGCCATCAGCTTGGTGCTCTTTTAATCACAGCAGCAGCCCCGCGGCTGCGATGAAGAGAAAGGAGAAAAACTCGCTCGTTTTGTTTGATTCGGATATTCAACTTCGAAACTCGTTTTCTTGGGCAGAAAAAAAAATGTTCCGGATCAACGATTTTATTTGAACGATGGCAGTACATTGCATACCCTCGTCCCCCCCCCTTTTTTTTTCCTCTTTCTTTTACACGAACGCGTCCCTCTTCCCGACACGATATATTTCATAGATTTCTGGCGTCGGTTATTTTTTTTTTTCTTTTTTTTTTGTTTTTTACGTAAAAAAGTCGTCAGACATGCGTAGGAAAGGTTTCTCAAACTATCAATGGCTTGCCCCACTTCTCCTAGGTTGGTTCGAAAAGCTTAAGTCTTTGTTTGTGTGCGTTTTTTTTTTTAAAGCTCTAGTTAGAATTTATTTTAGAAGCCGCGTGCGTAGTTGAAATCGCCCTCCGTACCGCGTACCGAACATTCCTTTTTTTTTTTTTTCTTTCTCTGTCTCTATGGAGAGTAAATGGAACCGTTCCCCACATTCATAGCTTTCACGGTGTTTTGATTCGGGAGGTGTGTATTCTCAATCCAACGTACCGAGCTTATACGCAAGATGACTTGGCCATCGATTGGCGCGAAGCTCTTTTGATCAGATTCGACTAACCGACGGAAATGGGACCGAGGAATCGGCCAAGATGCGGACAATATGAGCTAGAACATCCGATCCGGTCTTTTTCTGTGCGCTTGTCTGCGGTCTCCACAAACATCGTTATCTCTCAATTTGTCAAAAAAAAAAAAAAGTTTGAAGTGTGGGACCTGAATTTTGCATTACATTCCTATACATAGTTCAGACCACATCTCGAAAACTGGCAGGTACGCCCTACGACCCATCAAGGACTGTTTCAGTTCGTGTTTTCTGCGTTGGTATATGGGTCGCGTGCGTTATACCATTTACACTAGCTCGGATAAATCACTCGGGTCTTAATCCCCGTAGAGACGGAGCTGTACATGTATAGCTATGTCTCTTCAAATTGAATCCAATATCCCCATAGTTATGAAGCCTGTACTACTATATATATCCTAAGTTATTTTCAGTGCTTATCACGGACAGGACACGGAGCGTAGAGTGTCTTTTTGAAAAGCCGGACCTCCACAGCACACACTTGAAGCTAAAGTGGTGTAAATGAGGCCGCCCGATACAGAGGGCATAGTTATAAAACACTATGGTGTGAGCCTAAGTGTTTTTCGCAATTCAATATAAAAACTAACATTATCCGGACACAAACATGACCTAAATTCGCAACTCACATCGAATGATCTATCTTCAGCTGGATTGAGCATTGGCACCCTTGCCATTGGTAGTACTAACTGTCCCACAACGAAACTTGCAAACAGGTGTTGCTCTAATACATAGCTTGCAAGGGCCGCCATGGCTGAGTGCCGACGGTGATTTCTGCCTGCTGATTTCTTCCAACTACTAGCTTCTGCGGTGGGAAACTAACACGGCGGACCGAGTACGCTCACGGCGCATAAAAAACTTACATGGCTGCCAATGCCTTAAAAAAAACTGGCATGGCCGCCTTCGATACTTTTAAAGTCAGGCAACTCCGTGACGTAGTCTCTGGAAAGCTCGTTTTCTTTCCATCCCATTCCACTGTTCTACACTGAGGCTGCGATGGGTGGAGTACACGCACACACGCACACACGCACACACACACACACACACACACACACACACACACGCACACGCACACACGCACACACACACGCACGCACGCACGCACGCACGCACGCACGCACGCACGCACGCACGCACGCACGCACGCACGCACGCACGCACGCACGCACGCACGCACGCACGCACGCACGCACGCACGCACGCACGCACGCACGCACGCACGCACGCACGCACGCACGCACGCACGCACGCACGCACGCACGCACGCACGCACGCACACACGCACGCACGCACGCACGCACGCACGCACGCACGCACGCACGCACGCACGCACGCACGCACGCACGCACGCACGCACGCACGCACGCACGCGCACGCACGCACAACATTGCTATTTTCTAAAAGGTCAAAGTTGAAAACTAGAACAGTAACTTTTGTCGCCACCCAAAATTACATTGACCTGTTTTCTCGAACATAACTTGACGGGATACACGGTGACCCCTCTTTTTGTCAATAGACCGAGATTTGAAAGGAAACTGGACAGGTCTTCCCGGAGTGGAGAATAAAAATCGAGGGGATTTAAATTGTGAGTTCAATCACATTACTTTCCCGCAAAAATTGATTCCGAAAATCGTTTTTATTTGGCGTTTGTCAGTCGTCTGGTGCTTTCTGCGTGCATTTGTTTCGAACTGAAATCAAAGAATCACCGAGCAAGAAATATTTATACCGGGCCGAACTCGAGCAGAAAGCAGTGCTCTTCTGAGCAAACCGGCGCATTGAGATTTTCTTTCTAGCCTCCCTCTCATTCGTCAGTTACGCGACGCCCTATTGCAAGCAAATCAAAACGCGGAAAAGTAAAGCAAATATAGCTTCCTAACAAGAAAAAAAGTTTTTACATATTATGGCGGATGTAAATGTTGTTAATTAAACTGTGCTTCAAATTTACAGAAATTATTTATTCCGCATTGTTGTCAATAATCAGACGAATTGATCATTCGAGCTACCATCTTTAAAAATGCAAGCGAATATGATTTACATAAAATAGTCTTGATTTATATCAAATAAATTTGATTTCAAATCAAACAAATCTTATTTAAACCAAATATATCTCATTTACATGACTTCAATAAATTTTAAACACTGACCCAAGCTTATTTGTAAAATAGCGTGTGTGTGTGTGTGTGCGTGTGTGTGTGTGTGTGTGTGTGTGTGTGTGTGTGTGTGTGTGTGTGTGTGTGTGTGTGTGTGTGTGTGTGTGTGTCCGACATGAGTTGGAGACACCACGCATGTGCAGTAGTAAGGCGAAACGAAGTATACCATCTTCCCATCCGTGTGTGTGCGTACCTGTTTATGTGTGCGAATGTGTGTGCGTGTTTGTGAGTAGGCTCGATGTAAACAAGTTTTGCATCTTCCCGTAGTTGATCGTTTTCCTAATCCGAACTGCTTCCCTGTTGGGGCTTACGCCAATCGATAATCTTAGAACCATAATTTTGAAAAACTGCCCCAGAAAAAAAATTAGATCGTTAATCCAGAAAGGCCGCCATTCGATTCGCGACTTTATTAATTTTTTCTTCTTCATGAGAACTAACAGAATGCAGGACAGGTGCTTGGGCAATTCCTTTCTCGTTAAATGGGACAGCAGGCATTAATCTTAAATTGTTTAATTAATCTTTTCGTGGTGGGAGCGCTGTTGTTGTCTAAAAAAGATATCTTTTTATTTTAAGCGGTTTTGTCGTGGAGTTTGAGTTTATTATTAAAGAAACATTCCCCCGTCCAATCAACTTGTTCGGCAACATGTTTTCTGGGAAATGTCGAGGTACAGGCACGTGAAACAATATCTGTCTGGTAGACCTCAAGGTAGCAGTGCCTGCTTTGAGGTCTTTTCATTATCCTTCACTCGGAGCCAATCAGAGCTCGGCGTATTTCTGACGTCACCAGAACCCCTGCAAAAGAAGCAGACGACTTCCTCATTGTTGACGAGGTGTTTGGGTGGCTCCTCTTCTGGCTCCTGTCTGTAACATCACGACCAGGATTATCGATTGCCAGCGACAATGTCGATGGCGTGTCTAAGAAGCACGGTAGAAGCTTGTGGTCGTCACCTCCTAAGTTGACAGTCTTGCGTTCCTCTTGTCTCCACTAATGAAAGCATTAAACGACGTGCGCGACCGAAAGCGTCGCTGCGGTCGGCCTTCCACGATTGGCCGAACGCTGACTATGACGTCAGAAAGGATTTATCATCGACGGAAATAAGAGGAATGAAAGAACTTTAATTTTGACGGTGTTGGCAGTGTTCCTTTGAGAGCGCAATGATTTCAAGCTTCCGCCATGCTATTTACAAACACCATCGAACTTGTTGTTTGCAAGGTAATGACGTCAACAAGGGGGAACCATAGGAGGGCGCCACCAAAACACATCGCGCCGCTGAATATGAAGCATTCACTAGACGCCATATTTGTGGGTACCGTTTAAAGCGCATGCTCAGAACGAGCTCACATCAATAGGCTGCTAAGACCGGCACTCTCGACGGTGCGGAATGCACGTTGCAAAAGATCCGTGGAAGCTCGCCTTCAGCACGCGCTCAGAATTCGCGCACACAGATATGGCCGCCAGTGCATACTCACCATAGAATTCATCCTACTCATGCGACGTCGCCAGAGTGCTTTGATCAACGTCCTGGGAGGCCAACCACAGCGACGCTTTCGCAGTCGCGCACTTTGCCAATAGTAACACATTGGGCTCGTTCAATTTGCCCCGTGCACCGGCGCAGAAAAACTGTGGGGCGGTGTACTTCCTGTCGTATCATCGGTACACATACCGGAACTACACTCACTGCCCTGCACTTTTCTGCACCGGTGTATGGAGGTGCAGGTGACCCGAACGAGCCTGGCTCAAAATGAAATAAGTTACTGGTATCGCTGTAGTGACACAAAATACGACCCCCAGCCAAAATATTACGTCCGTGGGACGCCGCATTCTCAACTATTGCCAGAGTAATAAAAATGCGACCTGCCGCGAGCCGCTGCTACGCCTGGCGGGCGGCCAGCGGGTTGCCGATCGCTAAAGCAACATTGGGCCGTGACGTCAGTATCGTTCTCTTTTTTCCTCCGGTCCGAGCGTTGCGCGGAGTGCGCTTCTTTGCGCGTCTTACCACCACTTCGGCTTGTGATTGGCGTGTTTAGCCGTTTCTTTTATGTGTAGCCCGTGTAGCTTCGGTATAGCCTCTTTGTTTATTTGCTTGTGAGGGCTCCAAGCAAGGAGGATAGAAAGGAGTAGGAGAAGGCATGACGCCAGCCGCGTAGCCTCCACAAGCCATGCTCCCTTGACATCTCGCCTCTTTCTCAATTTCATCCTGCCGCCCTCACTTATCACGTTAACGTGACCACATCATGTAACCGTAGCTAGCCTTCGTCTAGCCTTCGATCTGATAAAACCTACCGGACGGAGCGCGCACAAGCCTGCAAGGAATCCTCCTACAATCGACCATCCATCTCGCACGTGACATGTCGCGGGTTACGTTGGCCACAACATCGTTTAAAATTTTTATGACTAGGCTTCACCGATCTTGCAATGTGCTCCTCCTAGTACTTATAAGTTGCCAACACTCCATGACTCCAAGACTCCTTTTAGCGAGCAACTCGGTGCGACTAAGACTGCCCAGCTGTTCCTCGAAAGATGCTGAGTGCAACTCGTAGCGCTGTGGGCTGCTCAAACAACCCGCTGCGCAACACTGAGGTGCTCTTTCACAAGTTTCCAACGGACCGGTAATTGGAGAAGGTGTAGGTGAACGCTGTTCGACGAGTGAACTTGGACTTCGGCTTTTACGCGCCCGAGGAAAAAAGAACGAAAAACAGACGTGTAGAGCCCAGCACACGTGTTCGGCGCCGCGGCCCGCGCCGGAGAGCCTCAAAGCTTCGTGTCTGGGACTGACCCGCAGCGCGAAAGCGAGAGGGCCCCCAGTACTGTACGTCACTGGCAGCGCGGCGTAGAGCAACGCCGCTCCATCCACGGAGCCCCGATGACAATTTAGGCCTAGCGACGAGTACGGAAGACCGCACACAGGGCGACAGCCGCCGAGTACGGCACCGAACGAGTTCACTCGTTTTCCAGTCGCTAGCTTTTGGGTATACAAGCGACGAGTACGGCATAGCGCACGCACGGCGGCGGCCGCCGAGTACGGCACCGTAGACGAGTTCACGGGTTTTCCAGTCGCTAGCTTTTGGGTATACGCACTAACTCTTGCGTCCATATGCTGGATAACTACCACGTATACAGAATTAAAACAAAATCAGCTTACCTCCTATCTTTAGACGGCTAGCGCAACAGAGGTAGGTGCCGCTCGGCCTGCGTACTGGTTGAACGAGAACGATCCTGACGTCACGTTCACATAGCGGCTGATTTCCAGTGTTGCCGGGGCCTCGAGCGGCTAGTTTCGGTTTTATTGGCCGCGCCCCAAACAAAACTTTGAGGCGTCGATATCTTCAAAACTACGCACAATAACGAGAAAAAATTACACCTTGCAATTCAGGGACGCTGACTGCACTAAAAACAGTCATAATCCCAAAATCGAAAGTATGGACCGGAGTTGCCCTTTAAGGCTGTCCGCGGGTTACAGTAATTGGTATTAGAACTTGCGTTTGCTTGCGACCGAACTTCTTGTGATCTCTTGACGACGAGAGGGGCACGCTGGCGCCATCTATGAAATAAACCTGGAACTGCACTTCACTATACCCGTTTTCACCTCAAGAAAAAAGGACGTTTTGCTCAATATTCATACGCCGCGCGAAATAGTTCTTACAAGATTTGGTCATCGGAGACAGTAGCGATGCTTTTGGCGTTTGAAACGTGTACGTCTTGATAAGATAACATGCGTCTAATCTAAAATGCGCCTACATATATCTCAATTCTCAAAATAAAGAGGGAAATTAGTAATGCTCCGCAAGAAGCCGTACTTTTTTACTACGCTTCTTGGAGGTGAAAACGAGTATAGAGTTTTGCAGTATTTGCGAGAAGAAATGTATACGTACTATTTATGAAAAATAATCGTCTATAACATCGTCAAAAATTAAATTATGTTATGATTAGGAAAGAAAGAACGATGCGCGAAAAACGATAGAAAATATACGAAAATGCCAAGTGATCCGCGGCTACCCCGACAGATGGCGCCAGTCTGTTCTCTCGTCGTAAGAGATTTTAAGGCACTCTGTCGTAAGCAGTCGCAAGTGTGTGCACTTTAGGTTACAGCTTATAGACTAAAGTTTCACTTTCTCAATTTACCACCGGTGAGCCGAAATGCCTCCCCATAAGAACAATGAAACCCGCCAACTTTAGGTGTAACTATAGTCCACCGTGCTATAGTTTAAAGATTGACCTTTTTTGTTTGAGGGTGCGTCTCACGCCGTGCTTGCTTCATCCGTGTGATAATACCAAAAACGCTAACCGACTAAAAAACGAAATTGTTTCTAACTCACATTTACAAAACAAGTCACTCAACTCTCGTATTGTTGTTGTTGTTTTTTTTTTAATGGAGGACGCAGCGTTTACGTAAAAGCCGACTTTCACACTTTCGACACAGATAGGCGGGTATCTTGCTTCTTCCCCCGCGAAAGTCTCCCTATGCACGAACTCATCTCTGTGACGTCACGGCGCGGTGGTGGCGCGCCGGTCGCACGTCCGGTCTGGGGCTGTGGGCAGAAGTCCCCATGCCAGACGTGTATTCCTGCGTTGTTTTGAAAGGAATCGGACAAAAACCTGCTTTCTCGTCAAAACGCCGCGACTGGGGCCGTACCAAAGTGTCGATAAAGGTTTGAAGGTCAGTTTTCACGTGCTCGGTTCGTCCGAGAATCTGGATATGTGCCGTGAAAAGGGAAAAGCAGACGCCGTCGGACAACGATTGTTTGGGCGGGAAGCACTTTGGGTTGAATTCACGGATACTTGTGGTCGTCAGATTTATTTGTTTTGTTCCAACATGGACGCCAGAAAACCGTCAAGTTGTGCGGACCACCTGCGGACTACGTTCAGTGCGTCTTCAAGTTCAAACGGCCGCCTGATCGTTCAAACTGTCGTCTGCTCTTTCAAACGTTTCTGCTTGTCGTCTGCTCTCTTAGACGACGCCGGTCGGTAGACTAAATGTTGGCCCGGTCCTTGCGATAAGAAGTAAGTGCAGGCCTCAAAAGACTTAAATTTGAAGGTTGGTAAGCAGGCTCGTCGTAAACAGTAGATACAAGGAGATGTTAATTATTGTTACCAGTGACCACCACCGACTTGTTATGCCTAATTCAGTTGGTCCGATTCTGCTTGCGAATTTCAGTACCGACGTCGACCATCTCAGCTACGGTTCACGCTTTTGCAGCCCGAGCGACGTCGCGACTGAAAATTGCGAGCGAAATCTCATCAGGTGAATCGGGCTTTAGCGTAGATTCTGCGGCGTCCACGCGGAATGAATCGCCGCATGTCAGATTATTCACGCGAAGTTTTGCGGTGTAACGAGCCTCGTTATCTTCGCTGACGCCGCATCATGTAGTCAGACATTGCCAGGAAGACGTAGAATCAACAATTCGAATGCGAAAAAGGGCAGGGGACTCACACTGAAGCCGATAACATCGCATTTCAATGGTTTGTTTATGGGCGACGGCGAGCTTGTTGCCCACACCCCCATCGCGCATGCGCGGCGCCGGTGGCGTCCGCTAGGGGCGCTCGGGCGCTCCGGTTTGTTTGTAAACATGGCTTGAACTAGTATACACAGGCACCGCTTCAAGTCTGTCGACATAGCGTCTGCTTCGCGCCGCGCAAACTGACAGGAAATTGGAACAGGTTGCCTCCTGTATTTTTTTTACCCACTTTTTATCTTTATTATTTGCATGCCTCTGTCAGCTTTTCTGTGGTCGTTCTCATTTGCTTTAAGGTTTGATTGCTTTCGAACGTATTGTCTCGCTCGCGTACGTGAAGCTCGTCGTTCTTCTCAAAATCCCCCTTTTCCCCTCTATTCAGCCATATATGGCCGCTGCGAAATAGATATCTTGGCAAATCGATCCTAGCGGCGTAGTACCGCGCTAAGCATTTTGGGTACCGCGAAAGTCTCCCTAGCATTTTGGACTACACATGCACGATAGTATACCGCTTCAAGTATGTCGACATCCGCTTCGCGCCCGGAAAACTTTCCTGTCAGTTTTCGCGCTGCGAAAACTGGCAGGAGAGTGGAAGGCGTTGCGCCCTGTATTTTATTTCTTTTAATCCACCTTCCATCTTCATCATCCGGACGCCCCTGACAGCATTTCTATGTGTGTTTTTTTTCTTGTTTGGGGAACGTTTGATTGCTTTAGAGTGTATTCTGTCGCGTACGTGAAGCTGGTCGGTCTTAAAATGTTTTCCCCATTCAGCTGTATCTTGCCGCTGAGTAATAGACACTTTACACCCGCGCCCGATTGCAGCCGCCATTGCTGACCACGTCCACAACGGCCAATGCTGAGAAGGACGCAGTAGAATCTAAAATGTCACTAACCTGGCCTGCTATGGTAACGATGAAGTAAAGTAAACGTAAAAAGAGGAAACGGCAACGGAAGGTCGGTTATGGCGACGCCTATGCACAGCTGCTACAACTGCAAAATCGAAGAGATCCTAGAGGCGGCGTAGTGCCGCTCAAACCATCTTGGGAACCCTCTGGCACCAAGTTCCGGTTCCGATTTGCCAACCCGTTCACGACATCCCGTCACGACCGAATACAGTGCTCGCAGCCTATAATAGGCAGGTCCTTACGGCCGCTGGAGGTTCGTGTTTCAAGGGGACTTATACGGGAAGATGAGCAATGCAAGCGAGCGGTGACTTTCTTTGCATACGGTGCTGAGATGCACTGCCTGGTCAGCGGGACAATCGAAATCGAAACCGTGCCACTCCTCTCCGTGGCCAAACAGGTCGCCATTATGTAACGCGCTCAGTGTTGCGTGCAGGGATTTTTGAAAGTATAGTCTAGCTTGTGTAGACAGTGGAAAGCGGATGCATTGTCGTTATTTGTTCATTCATTTGCCTTTAGAGCAATATGAGAATCCGCAACTATGAGGGGCAGAAACAGAGAGAGAGAAAGAGAGGAGAGGAGAGGAGATCGTCAGAACGCCGAGCTTTGGTTGAAAGGATTAGTGGGTAGACCTAAAGCTAGCAGCTCTTGTCACCTGCACTCGTGGAACGCGTTCGAATGTGAAAGTGAAACGCCGGCGTTCCGCGTTCTGACGCGTTCTACCGTTGCAACTGGAGAAAGTAGGGGGAGGGAAAGGGAGGCCGGGAAGGAGGAAGCAGACGGAACCCCGGAGAAGAGGGGGAAACCTGCTCCTCTCTTTAGCGTTCCTTCTGCTTCCTCCTCCCCGGCCTGCCTTTCCCTCGCCCTACCTTCTCCAGTTGCAACGGTGGACTACCTGCTAATCATTCCAACCAGAGTTCGGCGTCCTGACGTCCCCGTAGGCTCTCGTATCCTCCTCTCCCTCAGTTCACCTTACGACGAGCGGGAGCCATTGAAGCACCCCCGATACATACCACGTGAATATCACGTTTTCCTTCGAGAAGGGTCACAGCGGCACGCGTACTGACAAGATTCGCAGCACTGGATTGACATGGGATGGCTCGTACAGCCAATCACTGTGGTCCTAGCTCGCGTCAGCGTCGCGGCCAGCGCTTCTTGCAGCGTCTCACAACAAACGTGACCCGTGTTTGCCGCCCGGGGCGGATCGCCGGGATCCACTAAAAATGACGTCGCGCGCAAGCCTCGTCTTCCACCCGTCTGTGTGGGCGTAATGTTTGTCGTTTGTCGCTGTACCGGGGATGTATCGAACGCACCTTGTTACCAAGCTTTTCATTTTTCTTCGTGTTTTTTGTTTTTTTGTTTTGGGGGCGGGGGGGGGGGGGTGGAGGGGACGATAGGGCGAGGGAAAGGAAGACGGGGGAGGAGGAAGCAGACGGAACGCTAAAGAGAGAAGGAGGTTTCCCCCTCTCCTCTCCAGCGTTACGTCTGCTTCCTCCTCCCCGGCCTGCCTTTACCTCGCCCTACCTTGCGCTTTTTTCGCCAGTTGTTCAGGCGAAATGGCTGACGAAAGGAGGTCGTTTTCGTCGTTCAACACGCGGACCACCATACATTTCTTGCACTGCAGCGTAAAATCGGTGTCATATATGCAAGCAAAACAATTGTTTGAGGATAAAGGCCTTCTAGTCACTGCGTAGGAATGAGATGGTGGAAGCATAAAAATAATCACTGGAAACGACGTTTGTTTCTATGTCGCCTACGAGAACCAAGCAGCAATAGCAGACGACAGAGTCGGAACTACCTCCTCTCTTGAGCTTTTCGGCGTTGCCCAGTGCCGTACCAACTTCAGAAGGGTGGAAAGTTGGGCTAGTTGGTAGTTATTCATCTTGGTTTTGTGCGCTTTCAAAACCAAGATGTGTACCAAGTTGTTTTTGAGTGGGGGCGATCCCCCCCCCCCGGGCCGGGGGGCGGTGCCCTTGGTGTCCCTTGGGCGCCGCCGGCAAGTGTCTGCCCTTCCCAGTGGCGACTGTTTCAGGCGGGGGGGGGGGGGGGCAAAACCCATGCCTTGCCCCCCCCCCTTTGAGTAGTGGGGGGGGGGGGGGGGCAAGCGCCCGTCTCTCCCCCCCCCCGGTTGGTACGCCCGTGGCGTTGCCGCTACGCGGCGTCGATTTTGCTGGAGTTGCCGGTCACTGGATGGATATATACGGCTGAACCCTTTGAGTGGAAGGGGCGGTCTGCGCCACCTAGCCGGCGTTGAACGAAGCGTAGCTCATCAACGGCGTCCGTGTCTCCGTGCAGGTACTCTCAGCAGGTGGCCAACCACCCGAGCGTGGTGATCCTGGTGGTGTTCTCGCTGGCCACCACCGCCATCGTGGTCTCCTTCACCACCCGGGAACTGCCGAGCTTCAAGGACCCGCTCCTGGTACGTCGCACGCGTCTTGTAAGGGGGGATAGCGCGTGTTTCCGGATGTCGCCTCGACGCATGAAATGGTGCACGAGTCGGGGCTCGGAGCTCCAACTCCGACAGACATGCCAGCAAGCGCGGTGGAAGGCTGAAGGAAGCAACGAGCCGTTGACGCGCATGCTCAGTCTGCAGGGGAAGCGGCTATCAACGTAAGCCGATTGGCCAGTCGCTTCGCTTCTACCCTTGGCCACCCAAGCCAGGACCAGGGACCTCATGAAGGAGGTTACTTTTTTTGCTTGTCTTTGTAATCTTAATTTCCCCTATAACTTTTAAAATAAAGCAAATTTCGAGAAAAGGTTTCACTAAGTTACTACGTTCAGGGCGCTCAGGTTTGGTGCGAATTTAAAAAGAAACAAAAAAAAACAGTCAAAAAGTCGTTGCAGGGTTCCTTTAAGCCTAAGTTGTATAGCTCTGTTATCTAGGGTTTAGAGGAGAGTCCGTGCGCCTGTATCTATTGGAGAAAGATCGTATGCTTTTACGTGGTATATTTTGAAGTAAGTTCATTTACGACTGTTTTAGTGTGAGTGAACCGACTATGTTAGCATATTCGAGTGTGCCAAACGAGGCTCGTGTAAGCTAAACGTTTCATGGCTCTGGTTGCTCGTTGGAGTGTCCTTAAGTACACGAGCTCTCTTTAAACGCTTCCGAACTTACATAGTTAACATGGGTATCCATCCCCTTAGTCTGAGGTGATCAGTAAGCTTAAGTATTTACATCCACTGACCCGTGGAAGTGCTACGTCATCGAAATCGTAAAAAAAAAATGCACATGTGTGTGTGTGTGTTTTTTCCCCCGTTTTAGAAACACGCAGAACTATTTTTGGGCGTTAATTAAGAATCATCTGCCAGTCAGTGCACTTGTCATTTATTATTTGGGGTGAAGTATTTAGGGCTAAATGATCCTCATACGAATATATCTCTCGATAGATGACGAAGTCATCTGCGAAAGTTCTAAGTGATGTCGTTTATAAAATGAAGGGAGAGGACAGGGGGCAAGAACAGAGCCTGGCGGGACCCGGAAATGACTCTGAATGTCTCGGATGTCTCCTGCTCACATAGATGATAGTACAAACTGGGAACGGTTGGATAGGTAATCTTTCTTCCAATTCACTATGGGCCCCTCGCCAATGGCGTGTTTTTGCTCCACAATATATTTACTGTGCGAGAGTAGTAGTAGGCCCACTTGCTTTGGTTTGTTAAAACTGACAGGCTGGTTATGGACTGTTTAAACTATAGTTTGGTTACCGTAGAGAGGCCGCTTCTGAAACCATGTCGCTGAGGAGATAGGATGTGCCCGCTCCTCGAGAAATTCTGTTTTGTCTTTTAGTGAGACGTGTTCAAGTAGTTTGCAGCAGGTACATATGAGCAGCGGCGTAGACTTTCCATTTTCCCGGAGGGCAGGCTGAGAAGTTCCCCCGGGGGGGGGGGGGGGGGGGGTGCTGCTGCTGCTGCGCGTTATTTTTTGCCAGAACTGGAGATTGAAGCTAACGAAAGCACGCTGGGATTCCATTTCCCATGTATTTTGGCAATAAAGGCAACGTGGGCGTTATTTTGTTTGCATGCCAACACTAGAAGCTCGTTACATGGCACGTAAACAGCGTTTCGGTAAGGATCATGGCCCGGGCCCAAGGGAGGGGGGGTCTCTGCCCCCCCCTCCCGGATCTTTCAGAGGCGGGGGGGCACAAGCCCCGATGCCCCCCCCCTCCCTGAAGTCTACGCCTATGCATATGAGAGAGATGGGCCTGAAATTGGAAGGATTATTGATGTTGCCCGATTTATAAGTGAGAATAACTTTGCTTTTTTTTTATTCGATTGGCGCCTTGCAAGTGATAAGGAATTTATTTCTTAAGAATTATTAATACATATTTACTCATCCATTCAGCATTTTTTTTAAACTCATTATTAGGAATATTCTCGGGATCACTACCTTTTCTTGTACCAAGGTTGAGCAAACGGTTGAGAATTCATGGTTCAGTTATTAGTAAAGATTCCACGGCGATAACGCTCGCATTGAGGTTACGGGGAATATTATCATTATCTTTTGTAACAAAACAGACTGAAAGTAATTGTTAAACTCGTTGGCCTTGTAACTCATCGGGAGATAAACTGTGGCATTTTGAATTTTTGGGGATTCACATTCAAAACTTCTTGGGCGGATTTTTTTTTTTTGTTTTAAGCATAAAGTGTAAAATGTATATATATATATATATATTAAAAAGTGTGATTGCCCTTAAAAGCTGCGTCAGGAGCGACGGGATGAGGCGATGCAAGTTGAAGCGTTTCGGGCCTGGCCTTCAGTCAATCTCAAGTCTCGCGATTGCCTGAAGAAGGACCAAGAAAGCGGATAATTGACATGGTATCATGTAGAACTTGTAAAGGTGCGGGAAAACGTGCAATGTTGCACGGTTTTAGACTGCCCGTTTGAGGAGTTACGGCTTCTTCAAAAAACGCACATTCGCCTCAAAAAAAATTTTTTTTTCTGTTATAGGGAAATTTGTTTTTGCATCTGTTCACAACACAGAAAATGTACAAGGTCTCATTTTAGAAAGATTATTTCATAAATTACCCAAGCATCAAATAGCGTTCTGCGACTGTAGGTAGACGCGCTACGCGGGATGCGTGGCGTCTGCAGCGGTAAAATTCTAAAAACAAATGGCACTTTGCACGTGTGTCCATCGAAAACACCACGGGTTGGTTATTCACTCGGCGTCTTTTACACATATAAGACGAACGTGTAGTACGGCATCATTCTCTTTGGCGCTTGGGTAATTTGGCAAAAAAATATCTATTAGGTGTCAACAAAGGCCAAACGCAAAAGAGCGCTCCCATTGCGGGGAGCCCGTCAAGGTTCGAAAATAAAATAATAATAATTGAAAAAAATGGCATAAGTGAAGAAAAAGGATAGATAAGAAAAACACTCGCGCCAGCCGTGTTTATTTGATACGTTAATCACGTTATGCCGCCCCCTAGAGTAGAGTTTGCGAGCGCCTAATTAAAAGACTACGCGGAAATATGGGCGCCCACACTCGGTTTCGATTCCCCGTGATGCGTTTGTATGTCGCGCCGCGCCGTAAGTTCTTTGGGCAAAGGTCATCCTCCCTCGGCGAATTCTGTTTCACCGAAATTGAAAAGACAACCGAAAAAAAAAAGAAAAAAAGAAAGAAGAAGAAAAAAAAAACGATGCAAAGCGCGTGTGGCAATCTCCGAAGATAGCCAAGGGCTGCAATAGAAAGAGTGGTGCGATTTCGCGCGTGCATCGAAGTTTTCAGTCTGGGGTTATTTTAGGAAGTACGTGCTTGGAGAGCGAGTTATTTCGGAACGATTATGAGCGCTGACGTTTTCCGTTTCGCATTTACTTTTCTTCCTTCGCTCTTTTCTCCGAATCCCACTCCCTCCCCTGCTCTCAAACTTCCTAAAGGTCGCGTGTCAACAACCCTCAAACAAAACGAATAAAGCCGAGTCCGGAGCGGGGCGGTGGCGCCATCTAGTCTGCTTAAATCGAACCACATCCGCGTAACTAGCGGGTCCGGTTCGGTAAGCGAATGGGGTGTCACACCACACCGCTCCGCAGCGATACTTGTGACGTCATTCCGCTTCACAAACACGCGCGAACTCGGTGACGCTCTCGCATACGCCGGTTGCGTCGCCGCCTACGGATCGATCAATCGAGCGCGCCCGCGCCTCCCGCCCGCCGCCGATCCCCGCCAATCGCAGGAGTTGCGAGGCTGCGTCCGTTCCTTGTTTCCGCCGTTTTTCCCAAGCGGCTGTTAGGCCTAGCGTTGTCACCGTTGTGGTGGTGTCTGTATGCCCATGGAACAGACAGGCAAGCGCTCAGGCGACACATCCAAGAACAAACGCACCCACAAGGACGGCACCGCCGCCGAACCCGAAGAATTCATCGTCGAAAAGATCATCGACCGCCGGGTGCGTCAGGGCAAGGTCGAGTACTACCTCAAGTGGAAAGGTTACACCGAAAGCGACAACACCTGGGAACCCGAAGAGAACCTGGACTGCCCGGGCCTCATCGCCGAGTTCGAGGAAAACGCAAGAAGAACGCGGACGCCCAAAAGATGAAAGACGACGCCGAGGCGCCCAGCCGCAAGAAGAAGCGGCAGGATGCTGACTCCAAGCCACGTGGTTTCGACCGCGGCTTGGACCTCGATCGCGATCATCGGCGCCACCGACTCGTCGGGCGAGCTCATGTTCCTGATCAAGTGGAAGGACTGCGACGAGGCGGACATCGTGCCCGCCCGCATCGCCAACGTCCGCTGCCCGCAAGTCGTCATACGGTTTTACGAAGAACGCTTGACCTGGGACGCTTGCGGCAGCCGCGAAGACGAAGCGGAGAAAACTGCCGCTGCCAAAAGTTAAAGACCAAAAAACAAACAAAAAACATTCCCTGATGCCGAACCAGCAGCCTCCCACCACCCCCGTTCATCCAAGACCCAAACGAACCTGGATATGTTTTTTTTTTGTTTCACGGAAACGTTTTTTCGCCGCCATTGCGTGATCGTGTGTTGTTGTTTTGTATTTTTTTTTTGTACGGGTTGGTGCTCATTATGTTTCCGTGTGCAGCTTGTGTAGGTAACTTCATGGCTGCTGCCTCTCTTTTCTTTTTATGCTTCTTAAATCGCGCGTATCGCAGAGTCGTTTGGTTTTGTCGACATTTTTGTTTAATGGTCGGCCGCGTTGGGAAAAATATGTTCGTTGCATGTTTGTTTTAATCGGCTCCTTTTTTTTTTTTGTCGTATTTCACGTTGCTGTAACCCTTGTTTCTTAAGCGAGTTTCTACGGATATTAAAGGGGTGAATGACCCGTACTTAGAATTGTTTGTTTTCTCGGATTGTTCTGTTGATATAAAAACCGGTCGTGGGTTCGTATTGACTTAAAAGTCGTGGACTTGCTTCAAGAAGTGTGTCAACAAACTCGTCTCTCTCTCCAACGCTCTGTAATAACAATCCGGTTCTTTGCTACGGCGGCGCGCTATTTGGTGGGAGGTTGCATCATTTTATCATGAGAAATTCGTGAAGTAATCCCATTGTACATAGAAAACGGTGTATTTTTTTCCGTGTACGCGAAGTTTGCTTTTCCATCTCCGGACCCGTGCTTATCTACTGTAGTTCCAACAACAAATGTTTCTATCAACAATGGGTTCTTTTTCCAGTGTGTTTGCGTGCAACTAAGCTTCTGAAAGCTGCAGGGCAAGTTTTTTTAGCATACTATGTCACTTTGGGAGTTGGAAAATTCACAAAAGGTATGACAAAGCTTATTATGAACAGGCTCCACCTTTTCAAAATCTTTCAGAAGACTGCCTGATGTGACGCAAGTAGGTTGGAATGTTGGTTTGAGGTTTTTCACCATGCAACCATTTTCTTTTGTTGTTGTCGATTTTTTGCCTTTATATTGTCTGCAGTTTCAGTGCTGCGCAAATAAAACTTAATTGCTATACCTTCTGTATTCTGGTATCTCTGAAAGTTTAGACATCTCACGAACACGTGTCTTGTAAGTGAATATTGCGAAGAATGTCTAGGAGAAAACGGTTGTGGGGCAAGCTTTTTAGCATGGGCATAATTCCAAGCTAGCCCTAGCAATTCAGCCACAGATTCCCCCGAAACAAACGCATTCCTTACCTCATGGATAATCTGAAAACTTTACCATTACCTCGCTCGGTTTTATTGCAACGAAAGGTTCAGTCGCAGCACTGCCTGTCAATGGCAACTCAGGTGCCAGGCACACCACGAAAGCCAGCTGTTGGAAAGACGCCGAGACAGAACCCCCTAGAATCCTCAAGCCGACAGCTAACATTTTGCTAAGAAACTTGGCTCCTACTGTGCCGTCTGTGAATCCGTCGCATAGAAGTTGCCTCTCCATGACAAACTTGCCTGTACGTGCCTTGGATGTCGACCATCTCCATAGTATCGGCATGAATAACTGCGGGGAGGTTTTACAGTTGTCCCACCTCCAGCTTGAGCTTCCTACCTTCGATAACTGCTTCGAAGTATCACGAGCCTCGACCTGTAGGTACTGAGCTCTGTTATGATGCACCCCACGCTTTCTGTTTTTTTTGCAACTACCAACAGTCGCTGCTGCATCAATGGGCGTTTCGTGGAGCATTGCTGGGAACCCTGCTTTAGTGCCCATCTTCCTACAGACGTTTCTGTACAACCTGCACCCACGCAACAGGCGCAGGAGTGACGTTACGTGAAACGCGAATGATACTCTCGTCGCCCGCGTCTTCGTACTGCCAGCCTTGCGCCTGTTGCTCGAGCGGCATTTTTAGCACACCCCTGTGCTAAAGTTCCACCCCAGGCCATATAACTCGCCTGCACAGACATCTCTATAGTAGGTTACAAGTCGAGAAGGTAGCAGCAAATGCCCCTCAAAGCGAATCATATATCCCTCCGCCACCTCCGCATCCAATAGCGTCCCATCGTTTCCGTGACGTTGCGGCAAATGCTCCAGGAGGGTCTTGCCTTTCTGTACATATTTGCTTTATCTTTCGACTTTGACTTAGCATTCTGGAAGCCACGAGAGGGAGATTAGAGTCATCCCCTCCGATGGAAACAAAGACGACTTTCGGGGATTAGCTCTCCCTCCGATTGATACAAAGGCTGCTTTCAGGGGCTCGGTTCCCTCTCCGATGAATACAAGGTCGCTTTCTTAAAAAGTGGGGGTCGGAGACAAGTTGGCACCACTCTGTGGCCATTATCTATCCATTGAAGCGGAACAAGGAGCGTTTCCAGTGAACTCTTCTTTCGACTGCGGAGGGATTTGAAACCAGCGCACCACGCTTGTGGGAGGAGCTTCTCCTATTTTCTTGACTTGTAACCGACTATAGTGTACCTTCCACGGCTTGTTATTTTTCGAATAAATTTGTTTGAATTAAGATTGGACGCCCTGTATATGTTTACACCAGGTATTGCATTTTACCATCCACGGGTTGGTGCTCTGTGCTGTGCTTCTTTTCACTTTAAGTGCGAGCATAGCCGAATCCACAAAGCAAGCTGTGGGCTTTCTGTGTCCCTGCCCGGCACGCGCGCTCGTTTAACGCAGGCATTGTTTGGGGGCAACTTGCTCGTGCTTGTAGCTTCGTCTTGACTCACGCGCAAAGTGAAACAAACTATGGAATAACATTTGAGGGCAGCCCAAACTGGAACCGTGCAAGAAAAGTAAAACATGCCAATGTGCGCATTTCGCAGCGGCAGTGTTATACCTCGAGCACCGCAGCACTGAAAGGATTGAGGCCGGATCACCCGTTTGCATTTGAGCGTTATTCAGTGCGTTTTGCCCGCTCGTAATCGCGTTTACGGGGTAATCGGTGGCTGAGTGCGTTGGCGCACCTCAGCTTGGAGAATGTGGAGCGAAAGCTTGCGCTGCAGAGCCCAGGGATTATTATGATGATGATGATGATAATAATAATAATAATAATTAATAATAATAATAGAAATAGTTTATTTACCATGTAAGTATAGTGGGAGCTATAGGATAAAAAAACTGTCGGAGCAGCTTGTCTGGTCCTCAGCACCCCTCAAGTACAAAGCATGGGTGAGAAAAGTAAAATGAAAAGAACGCAAGAAATTATACAATAATACAAGGTACTTCCATCACAAAAGCAACAAAAACCACAACCACAAAAAAAAAACTAGTAACTAAGCTTGTAGAGTGCATTTAAGCATGCAAGCCGCTTGTCCGCTCCTTTTTGTCTGCTGCATACTTTTCGTCGCCGTTCAGCATGCGTGCTCCCCTGGTGACCTTGGATTCTCCGTGTTAACGGCGCGGTGATGAACACGCAGCGCCATGGGGTGAGCGGTCGTGGAAACTGACGAGCGCAGCGGCCAATGGAAGCCCCGTCAGCGCCAGCCAATGGAACCGAAGGCGATGCGGAAACTAGGTGCCGTTTTCGCGCTTCAAACTGATGACGTCAGCTCGCTCCATTGGGCAGTTAATGCTTTCGCGAAAATTGACAACAGTGACGTTTGCTTACACATAAGTCAAATTGATTAGAAAGCTGAACACAGAAGAAAGAAAACAGAAAACAAAACAAATTATTTTAGCATATCTCAGTAGCACTACAGAAAAAAAAATTAACTTTCTGTGCTTTTGTACATTGCGCGAAGTTCAGAGTACCTGCAAGTGTATATATCCAAATTAATGAGGTGATAGCTATTTAATAGAGATGGCAATAAATAACAGAGGCATTCTTTTTCGTAGTTTAGTTGAGTTGTAGGTACGTACAATTCTCCTTCTGTCTTGTTGAATAACTAAAGCTTTTTATTTGCAATTAGGCCAGATTATGTAGACTATTTATAAAGTTTTGTGTTTCTGATTTATAGCGGACACTCGAATGATATCTATATAGGTTGTAAACTCTGACTACGCGGGAACGATGAAAGAAAATTGCACTTGGTGTACCTACAGCAGGTTATAGATGTGCCATATATATTTCTTTTGCACTAGGTAAACACGCTGTAGGTTTGAAAGTGTAGTTGTCCCTCACACCAGTTGACAATAGTTTAAATGTGAGTAAATAAAACTTTCAGCCTTTCCACTGCGGTGATGAATGGAAGAGCAGCGGAGCTGTAGCTTCTGTTAGCGATCTGCTCTTCTTTCGCAAGGGAATCTGAAGAGCTCGATGCAGTGGAACTATGGCGATAACGGCCTGGCGGCGGTTGCGGAACCATTCGCGCTGCTGCGCACATCGCCGCTCGTTCCGTTCCCGCTCTTCTTCCTCAGAAGAAATGTGGCCGCTATCTATGACGACGGCAGCAAGCAGTTGTCTGGTTGCCAAGGCTGGATAGGTTGTCGTGATCTATGAGCGACGGCAGCGAGCAGACAACGGGCAAACACAACACTCTGGACAGCTACCGCCATCTGTGAGCGACGGCAGCAACCAGAGTGTTCTGTCGACATTTGTTTGGTATTGGACACGATCCGGTACCGGAAACTAGCCCTTAACAGCTCTGCTGTAAAAGGGAATTATAAAGAAGCAACTTAATTACCACGCCAGTAATTTGAGCTATTTTTGTAAGCAAGTGGTTGAGGTGGCTTTCCCACGACACGTCGACAATCCCCGCTTGTTTCGACCTGAATGAGTGTCGTACCGGCGTGCGATTGTCTGTCACTACTGCTTGATACACATTAAAGACCCCAAACGAACAGTCATACTGCACCAGCCAAATTTCTTATCTACAGCCTTCACCGGTGTCGACGTACCTCAAAGGCAGACCGCCCTTACACGAACATCAAAAAAAGATTTGGTAACCATTTATGAAGATGGAGCACGCCACCACACCGCCTATTGGCATAGCCCCAGAACACTTGTGACCTGCGTATAACCAGACTGGAAGTTTTTCAGCATTTGCTTGATAAAATTTATGCACTAACAACGAGAAATGGGTGCCTGTTACAGAGTCAAAACTGTATGTCAAACCCAGAATAAAAAATTTTAAAAAATTGAAAAATGTGGACGAAGGCTGGAATGTATTCCAGTGCTGTACTTGACAGGTGGGCACGGCTCACTCGAGCGCACGTAAATGCATGGTTAAAATTGCGCACAAAAGACGGGGACAGAGAAGAGAGACACGTAGGAGGACAGACAAGCGCACACTCACAACTCGCATGTATTTGAATTAAGACAATGCATGCGAGTTGCGCGTGTGCGCTTGTCTGTCGTCTATGTGTCTCTCCTCTCTGTCCCTGTCGTATTGTGTGCAACTTTAACCACGTTTAATCAGCACCAACATGCCCAACTGACCACCTTGACTACTTGGATGCAAATGTGCGAACCGGCCTTCAGGATATATAAAATGGTATCTTAGCCGGGGGTACCCGAAACCTCACGAGGTCGTTTCTGCCTCGCAGGGGTTCGAGCCACGAGGCACGGTGCTGGCGCAGCGGGCCACGGCCTGGAACAACCTGCTCGCGGGATCGAGCTGGAACGGACCGCTGTCCATGTACCCCGGGCCCCAGGAGCAACAAGGGCCGTCTTTGCCTTCGACCACCGAGGCTTCGGTCGCGGCTACGCCTTCAACAAACGTCGACGCCGAACAGGCAGGTGGAATTCTTTTGGGCCGTTAAATTACAGTGCTAGGGACGGGTCTCCGATTGGTGTGTTTACCGTCGTACGCCACCCGCGCGTCGAAAGTGGTTTCGAAGCGGCAACGAACGGCGACCAAGGAGCCGGCGCTTTGTTTTGTCATGTGTCCCAATCCCGGCAGTTGGCTGTAGAAAGGCGGGCGGACTCAAGGGTCGCCGCCGTCGCGGCGTTCTGTCCCTCGTCTGCTTTGGTTTCCGTCGACCGTCTGACTGCGGAGCGAGCTCCTCCGCCAGAATTGCGACGGGCAATGGCACGACACGTCGGTGACATCGTCGGGTGGGAATCGAGGGACCACTTTTGAGGATGCGCGGTAATGAGCACACCGGTCAGAGACGCGTTTACCGTGGTTGAACGCAGACACCCCAGCATTCCTCGACGCGACTCAATCCTGTGGACATTTGGATTCGGGCGTCCACCGCAATGTCAGCTGAGGGGTGAATGGGATACAGTGTTGTCGTACATCTGGACACCACCCTAAATTTGCAATTTCTGAGATTGATTAATGTGGATGCTTGGGCAAGTTGGTAATTGCATGCTTGGATGGAACAGCGCGGATGAACAGTCACACTCACATGCACACAAGAAGCAAACAGACTCGCAACGCTGACTTTCAACTCAGTTCTATATTTCTTCTTCCTCAAATCTTCAACTTCTTCACCTTTGCCGTTAATGAGAACAATTTAAATTTTTACACACCAGAGACCAAATAGCCAATACACATTAAAAATTAATCATTAGATAAATCATGCAAAAACAACTAAAGAAATCATATTAAAAAAATTAAATTAAAAATTAAATTTTTAAAATAAAACGAAAAATATTTCATCATTATTGGTGCTTTGATTATATCTCTAGATAATCCAATTCTTTCTTTGACAAAGCTACGGATGGTACACTAACACATTGTTGGTCCAATCTGGCTATTTTTTTAGCTTCGATGATCTCTCGTGTTAGCTAATTACCACTCTGGCTATGACAGTGCAATTACTCAGGTCCGCTGAACACCCGCAATCCCGGCAATGGATACCTAGATTCCCTGATATTACTCGGTTTATGTTATAATGATGCTCTCGTAACCGGTCATTGAGACACCTCCCGATATACTGTTTTCCGCATGAGAGGGGAATGGCATAAACCACCCCTTCTGAGCATGGAATCCAATGTAAGAAGAGGGACAGAAACCAAAGGCCAGCGGTTGTGCCTTATATTCATCATTTTTCGCATGGTCTTAAAAAGATAGGCAACCGCGTAAACGTTAACGTAGTATTTTCTGCTCCATGCAAGCTCTCTATACTTCGCTTCAGCTTGGGTCCAGACGCAGCCGATGCTACAAGCACGAGCGTGTGGCCCTGAACAGTGCCTGTACCTGCACGCAGCGCGCGTGCTTGGCAGGGACGCTGGAAGCCCGGAGCTCGCGCTTGTAGCATCGGCTGCGTCTGGACCCAAGCTGAAACGAAGTATAGTTTATGTAAAAAAGTCAATTCTTCCTCTGATAGGACCTTAGGTTGTACCAAAAAGCACCACTCCCATTTTGTTCCATGCTCAGAAGGGTGGGTTTGCCATTCCCCTCTCATGCGGAAAACAGCATGTCGGGCAGACCGGGAGGTGTCTCAATGACCGGTTACGGGAGCATCATTATAACATGAACCGAGCAATATCAGGGGAATCTAGGTATCCATTGCCGGGATTGCGGATAGTTCAGCTGACCTGAGTAATTGCACTGTCACAGAGTGGTACATGCGTAGCTTGTCAAAGAAAGAATTGATTATCTAGAGATATCATCAAAGCACCAATAATGATGAAATATTTTTCGTTTTATTTTAAAATTTCAATTTTAATTTAATTTTTTAATATTATTTCTTTAGTTGTTTTTGCAAGATTTATTCTAATGATTAATTTTTAATGTGTATTGGCTATTTGGTCTCTGGTGTGTAAAAATTTAAATTGTTCTCATTAACGGCATAAGGTGAAGAAGTTGAAGATTTGAGGAAGAAGAAATATAGAACTGAGTTGAGAGTCACGCTATGAGTCTGTTTGCTTCTGTGTGCATGTGAGTGTGACTGTTCATCTAGCTGTTCCATCCAAGCATGCAATTTCTGAGAAAAAGTTGACTTTTCTTCTAATTTTTCATCTATTGCGGTTCAACAACTACTGCATCGTGCACATTCCTTCAAATTTTGATAGCAATATCTGAAATATTTATGGAGAAATGAAACATTTTCGGTAAGCCGACGATGCAAAATCACGTTTTGGAAATGTGAACCTTCCATGTTTCCTATTTTCTAACATCGTGATCCGCACTGGTATGCCCTATAATGATGATCATACTCTCATTGGAGAGAGCATTTCTTTGCAGTTTCGGTACATTAAATATATTTGTTCAAGAGTAAACACTATTTAGGCAATAACACCTTAAGTCCAGCTTTCCCGTGTAAGAGGCTATGCACATGGCCAAGAATCGAAAAGCACGCTCTGATTGAACAGAAGACTAACTAAAACCAACATTCGTTTATAGAAAGTCACGTGAGTTTGTCGGCTTTGTATTTCAACACTGTTTGCCCTGCCCATAATTGGTGACGCTGGTTCGTGTATTGCAAGCATATCCAATTCCTCACTCATTTACAATCAGTGTCCACATGCTCGACAACAAAATGACACTCAAAGAAAGTGTTTTAAGCTTTGTGTAAGCAGAAGGATCTACCTATGCTCTTGGTATCTTTAGTAGCCACCAGTAAAATGAAATGTTGTGGTGTGGAAACTTCAAATAGTTCTTTTTTCTCAGTTTCACTTTTTTGCAGCAATTTTCGTTTTAAGAGATCTGATCATTTCAATCAATAACCGAATTTATTCTTCGGTATGGATGTTTCTGAACTGAAATTCAACAAAAAGTGTGACGAGATTATTTTTTCTTGAAATTAGGTTTTTATTGTTAAAATGTAGAGCTTTGAGGAGGAGAAAATGCTCCATAATGTGAATGCTTTCCAAATTGTCATTTTGCATAGAAAAGACGCAGCTTTCAGGGTAAAAAATAGATAGCCGCACTCCCCATGTGTTTTAGTTATGGCTGAAGATTAGAAATGCTCAATATTTTGCTGCAATTTTTTACAATAGAATTTCCTTGCCAAGTGAGGCGACTTACCCCTGTAGCTTATCAGAAAATTGTCCTACGGAGGTGAAACGTCATACAATGCATTCAGGCAACGAGATGAGTAGACCCTTTAAATTTAATCACTATTTAGCGACTGGTTCTAAAGTCGACATTTGAAGGTGATGTCATCCCTTCAGTGGTAAAATGTGGCACTCATCGTTGTCCTGTCAGTGAAAAACACAAAAAGGTGCCACTACTGCGTTTACACTAGATGTGCTCCGCAGCGCATGCCGTCGAAGCCTCGAAGATTTCTAACCGCCCACTTTCTCGCGTGCGCACATCTTCTCGGCAGACGGCAGCGCCACTCGTTCCGGCGTCCAACGAGAGCCAACCGGAGGTGGTGGCGGTTCCGGACGAACGGGAGGACGGGGCGTTTGGGCGCCTGATGCAGGGCCCCCCGTCCTCGTTCCGGGAGCGGACAAGGACAAGCGCAAGCGCAAGAAGGACTCCCAGGACTCCGGGGACAAGAAGCTGCCCGGGAAGGGCAAGGGAAACTGGAGGTTCAGAGGCGCCGTGCCGCGGGCGGGTGCGGGATCGGGGAGCGGCGGCGGCGGACGCTTCTTCTGCAGTGATCCCGGTGAGTCCCCGAAGAAGGACTTGTTGGATTTTGGTGCCTTGAAAAATGTTTCACTGAGAGCATCGGTGTAACCTCTGGCCTTGAGCTGGTGGCTGTAAAAAAAGATTTTGCTTTGCATGTTCTCTTTGTGGTGGGGGCAGTCTTTGTAAACCATTCCACGTAATGTATGGGAACATATACCATATGGATTTAAATTTTATATATGCTGCTGCAGCTGCTGGTTACTTGTAGTCACTGATAGAATGAGTATGGCAGGGCGCGTCTTTTGCCCAGTCTCCATCACGCGCACGTTGCCCTTCGCCGTGCTTTGGCTTCGCTTGCACGCTTGAGACTGACAAGCGCCAAAACGTTATCAAAGTTAGGAGGCATGCTCCGGAGGTGGCGGATCCGTGTGGCGCCACCTCGGAGCCGTGCGCTAGTGTTTCACTCGTTGCGAGACACAGCGAAACGCTCTGGCGGCAGCACGCTTACGCAAGTTGTGCTCCAACTGCCCCCAAGCTGAGACACGTTGAAAGCTACGGGCATGTTGGACCGTACGTCGATCCTTCGCCACTTGATCTCACTTTCGCCCCACGTCTTGCACGGAGAGCTGCGGTGCGGGTGACGAAAGGACGCGGTTGGTCGATCCGGCGGGAGGCGTAGCTCCCACCACAGTCTTCGGCTTAGGGGCAAACGGAGTATAGGTGGTGCCACACGGATCCGCCTGCAACGATGTTTGAGGGGAAAAGGTACAGGTATTGTCTTCTAAGTGGTACTGGCCAAAACTCGCGTCTGGACGACAGCTTCCGGCTCAATAATGACTGCGGCCCATTCGAACTGATTCGCAGCTCGCAACCATGGCCACGTGGTGTTTGGCGCACGGCACGGAAACCGACCGGTGGACGACCCGGCGGCGCGCAGGGTGCCGGACTGTTCAGCTGGGAGGCGCTCCAGTCGGTGTGCCGCCTGGACGCGGAGGCGCTGCGCGCTCCTCCGAGCTTCCAGTCACTCTGCGAGCGTGAACAGCAGCGTGGGGCCAGCCCCTGCTGCGCGTCCTGGTCCATCCCAAACTACGTGGCCTTGCTGCACAACCGGTCGTCGTGCCTCCTCGTCACACCCGCCGACGTCACCGAGGTGCGGTGCTTCATTTCCGACGGTTACGCCGGGGGGCGACCTTGCCCAGCTTCCAATCCAATAGTAAACAACCTTGCTGCTATGACTGAGAAAAGATCAACTTAAGACACTCACTAGGTATGACTGTGGTGTTCCTAAGAAGTTTTGGGTTAATATTATCAGAACCACAAGATGACGCTAGTTTTAGTTCTTTATGAGGTGAAGTATTCAATCGGTAGAAATGTCAGTGGGAGCCATGTACGAAGTCAGACAAGGGCAAGTATTGCACATCATCGTTATTTTCACCGGCGAACGCAGAAGAGAAAGAATTATTTAATACAGTAGCGCAATGAAGTTTGGAAACAGAGACTCTATTTTCATTGTGAGGTTGTATTGAATGAGTGCTATCTCTTGGCAAAAATATTTTCCAAACTTTTTGGGATTAATACGTAAAATTCTTGGTATGTCCAAAGGGAAGAATTTTTGCTTTGACGATCTGACACTTTTCATATAAGTTTTGAGGCACGCAAAGTATTCATTTCGAACTAAATTAACGTTCAGCCGTTTCGCTCTTTTTCTAAAATCGCTTCTTTTGTTATTCATTGAACGCAAGGTTTTATTGTACCAGGGGCTATTCTCGTCGCTATGTATAATGGCAGTGGGAACAAACTTCTCAGTAAGACTGTTTAATTTGTCTTTAAAAAGTAGTCAGTTTTCTTCCATTGACCTTAACAAAAATTTTGGTCGTTTAGTTTTACCAAACGAAGGTTTGGCTGAAACACAGATAAATGCTGATTTATTGCCACATAATCAGCTTTGTTGTAGTCGTGGATTGTTTTAACCGTGGGGATCCCGCGTGAGGGCAGGAACAGATAACTCAGTAAGCAGGGTATTGTGGTCACTTAAACCATCAATACAGTTAACAGAACACTCTCTATAACTTCTGGAGAGCCAGTGAGGACAAGATCAAGAATATTATCACCACGAGTGGGCCAATCGACAACTTGAATGAGGTTAAAGTTCAAGCAGTTATCGAGAAATTCTTTAGCGTCATTCGACCCGCTATGCGGTATAATTAACCCAGTCAGTGTTCGGAAAATTGAAATCACCAAAGATTAGAAAATGCGCTTTCGGGTAAAGGCCTTGAATTTGAAGCAAAACAGAGCACAGATATCCACAATAATCAGAGCACCGATATTGGCACCCGATAACATGCACTGATTATTGTTTGCCTAAATGCCAACATAACGCAAACAAACACAGCCTCTAGGTCAGGTCAGGACAGGTTCAAACACAAAATGAGGGAACACATTTTTTTTATCGCAATAAGATTTCCCCTTCCTCGTTGCTCAGGCCTATCACATCGATAAACGTCACGACTGCAATTCACGAGAAAACATTTCGCTGTCTTTTATTTCGAATTTCAGCCAATATTCCGTTAGAGTGACGATGCTAGAGTTGCTATCACAAATGAATGCACTTAGTTCACCCCGCTTAGGCATGACGCTGCGTATATTAGTAAATGTAACAGTGTAGTTTGAACATTTTGACTGCTTTGTGTGCACAGCTGGGCGAATGGGAGTGACATTAGGAATTTTCCACTATCTAGAGACTTGAATAACAGAGTCGGAAGTAACATCATATTTGTGGTAGGGAGGGGCGCATCTCCGACTGGTCCGTTTACCGCATCCCCAGATGTGGTCCTTTGATTTTCACCCGATGACATCATAAAAGTGTCATGCTGTTGCCTGCCTGAATGCAGCGGACAACCATTTTGCCGTAGCTCGCTCTCCAGCCTGACAATCCACGGAAGCTTATTCGGTAGGGTTGTGCGAATATTCGAAATTTCGAATAGTAGCTTTAGAATAATACGCTATTCGATATTCGCTTCGAAAGAACTGCACTATTCGCATTTTTAGAAGTGTTGATTGCGGCGGGTTAGCCCCATTGAGCGCACTCCTTACCGAGCACTGGTGCTCTGCGGAGAAGCAATACTCGCGGAAGCGAGCTCCGTGGGTGTTACTTTCCTGCATTACACCGGGCCTCGGAAAGAAGCGCACTCAGCAGGGTAACCCGCTACAATAAACACTTTGGAAAGTTTGCCACCCATCAGGAAAAACCCGACGGGTGGTATATGGAGTTCTTAAGCAAACCAGTCGGACATGCGATCTGGCCACTGTGATGGCACGTCACAAAACGCGTCTGGTGCCGACCGCGTTGCGCTTCCTCCTTTCCCTGCCAGGTGTTCCAGCGGCTGGAGTCGTGCGCCCCTCACTACCACAGCATGAAGCTGAGCCACGACTGCACAACAGACGCCCTGCTGTGCAGAGGGGTGCCACAGGAGTGCACTGAGTACAACGCAGTCTACAACATCCTCCACTTCCTGGCAGACGCCGACTTTCTGGGGCCCCGAGCGACAACGCGGGGCAGCGACGACAACGACGGCAAGCTCAACGGGACGTCCTTGCAGCGGGGAGGCGTGCTGTCGTACACCAACGTCTTCTTGCCCATCGCGCAGAGCGTGACGGCCATGCCGTACTTCAAGGAACTCGAGAGCGACGGGGCGCTCTACGACAATGTCACCGAGGTCGGTGAAAGTACTTACGTTCGAGCGTGAACTCTCAAGTGCGAATAAAATGAACACACAGCGTGACTGAGCTCGTTTAAAGCTACGTCCGAATGACCTCAGTCCCGTTGTTCGTTCGTCTCATGCGCATGCATATGCTGACGTGGATTTACGAATACTGATGGAATTAATTGACACTGTCACTCCGTTTTAAGGGAGTGGGGAGGGGGGGGTTGGATGGATGGAGGGGAGGGGGCCTTATTCTTGTAAGTTTCGTCCCTCTCTCAGTAAGGGTTGGTGCTGCTTGACTCACAATCTCTACCAATGCACAGCTGAGCTAAGCTATACAAGAGGTCAAACAGCTCAATAGCTGTTTCACTTGGGGGATTTAGCATGTCGATGGACTTCAACTCGGGAAATTCGTTAGTTCAGAAATTCGGTGATCACAATGCCCAAAGTCAGTCCTTGCCTGAAACAGTGGCTTCATAATAATCCATCTTCTTAGAGATGGCAGGCCATATCACGGGTCTTCTATCATCGTGCGTGGTCTCCAAAGAGGAAATATTCGAAAATATGCGGACAAATACTGATTGGCTGATTGAACAAAACAAATTCTATAAATCCGCCAAAAGTCCAAATCTTTGATGGAGCCAGGATCTGAACTCTGGGCCTCCCATTATCCGATTAGGTGCTCTAACCTCTAAACCACTCCGCCTTATTTTTCTGGCATTTCCTATCCGTCTGATTGATGCACAGAAACGAAATGTTTTCAATCACAGGTGTTCTGGAAGCGCACGCTGCCGTGTAGAAAGCGGTACAACGCTTTCTGGTACATGGCACGTGCTTGTTGTGCTCCAGAATTCATCTCACTGTTTGTCTCATCTCATAAATCTCACCTCATAAATCTCGTTTCATAAATCTTGTTTCATAAACAAGAAATAATACATTATGCGTGACAAGACAGTGAGAGGAATTCTGGAGCACAACAAGCACGCACGACGTGCCAGCAAGCGTCGTACCACATCCCACGCTGTGACGTGTGCTCCCAGAACACCTCTGATTGGATACATATTGTTTCGGTGCATTAATAAGACAGATAGGACACGCCAGAAAGACTAGGAAAAAGTGATGTGGTTGTTAGCACACGTGACCAGATGTTCAGAGGCCCAGAGTCCAAATCCCGGCTCCGCCAAAGATTTAGTCTTTCAGCGGATTTGTAGAATTTGTTTCGTTCAATCATGTAGGTTCATTCATCTGCATATCTTGGATGGTGGCCATGTGGAGCTTGAGCTGAAGCACGACCTCTTCGACTCAACAGATGAGCTAGTTTGAGAATAGAGTGTATGCAATGCCAAAAGGTCAGTTGTAGTCTGAAACATTGGCTTCTTAAAGGGCAGTTCCGGTGATTATTTTCGAATTTGGGATTACGACCGTTTTCAGCTTGGTCAATGTCCCTGAAGTTACAAGGTATATATTTTTTTTTCTTTCGATATTGTATGTAGTTTTATAAATATTGCAGGTCAATGATTGGTTTCGGACGCCTAATGCAAAACCGAAACTATCTGCTAGAAGAGAGTGGCAACACTGATAATTAGCTGTACGGCCACGACGCAATGTCACCATGGTGCTGCGATGCGCAATACAACGTGCGGAATCAACCGCAGCACCACCGCGACGTGACGTCATGGGGGTACTGCAGTATGCGTCACCCAGTGTCATTTGACTAAAAGCTAATGCGTGTGCCACCCGCTAAAGAACAACGGGACGTATCTTTAAAATCGGTTTTAGGGAGCATGCAGCTTCACTTTGACATAATATTTAGGCTGTGATCACATT
>JAZHYW010063095.1:0-45787 GCA_037355805.1 Ixodes ricinus
TATATGGCGAATTCGGGTGGTCAATCGCCGGCGAGCCCACGCCGGCGGCACAGGCAACGAAACGCGCCAGCGGCGCACCACGTGACCCTCTCCACCCGAACATAAAGCGCCTGCAACTGGCGTTTTCTAGAGTCACTAAATGAGCTGCGCTTAGAGTATCGGCACTCCGCTCCCCCACATTGTTGTGGGCGCCGCCATATTGGGGCTTGTGCAGAGCATACGCAACTGCAGATCGTCATGATTTAAAAGTGCGACTTCCTCAGCATTCGATTCGGTGTTAGGAAGCTCATGTAATATTGCTTTTCTCTGTCGCGGACTGTTTGCGTTTTCGTTTGCACTGGGTCGCGCGTGAACTTTTAACTTCTTCCTCGATTATTTTATGATACAATAGGCACGCTATAGGCATCAGCAACATGTATTCAGACTCTGAGATGTGGGTAAACAAATTATTATATATTTTGTTTGGATTCTCGAAAAACTGTTGCCATCTTACAAGAATCCCAGAAGGCTGACCAGCGTCGCCATTTTATGTTCCATTTTCTTGTTATTACTTTTTTCCTGGAATCCTAAGCATTTTGATTTGGCCCAGCCCACTTACACCGTGGCCCAGCCCTTTGAAATAGTAATGCGCGTTCAAGTGTCGAGCTGCAGCACTGTCAATACATTTTTTTTACAGCGGTGTAATAACACGCTGTGTCCCATAGGAAACTGATCTTGCGCAAGCTTGCTTTAAAATATTTTATCTTTCTCTCCGTTGTTTTTGCTGTCTTTTCTCGGACCACGGAGGGGTGTCTGTCTCATTGGCTTCGTTTTCTACTCGAACCCGCTATCGGCGACCATTGTTTCGTTTGGTTCCTTTCCCGATTCGGATATGACGTTACCGGATACAGTCTGGCAGACAAGCTGCCCGCCCTCTTGAAGCTCGGGCGAAAATTGTGCCGGTAAATTGCCAGCACACGCCGGAGAAGCGCCACCCGAACGGCGCGCACTCGCCAGCCTTTGACCACGCGAACGCCCTTGCCAGAGATATGGCAAAATATTTTGCCGGGAAATGACCACGCGAATTCGCCATTAGAATAGTTACTGCTACAGACGCCGGCACGTGCCGCGCGTGGAACACCATCCTCTGCATTCTCATTGATGCCTTGGTAATCTAGCATTAAGTCTATTCAGCTGCATAGTTATCAATAGGCACAATTTTCAAGATCATTAGACTCTCAGGTAGATAATAAAGGTTTCTCAAAGATCTGCCACTGCGCGACCCGCGTCGGCCATGTCTATACGCTCGCGCCGCCCTCTCTTTGTCGTCGTTCCAAGCACTTGCGTGCCTAGTTTCGTTTCCTTCCGCTCTCCTGGGATGGCGGTCCCGTCGCGCGTGTCTAGTTTCCTCCGGCTCCTCGGGGCGGGTCTGTGTCTTGTGCTAAACAGCCTCGCTGGTCACCCACCTTCACAAAACGGAGTGGCTCACGATTTTTTTAAAAACCTTCGCACATACATCGCATTGCAAAACCGTCAGAAATGAATAGTCACGAAACCCCAAGGACAACACCGATGCCAAGAGTGCCGTAAAAGGCAAAAATCTCGTTTTATAGGCGGCCCCTTTCTTCATAAGAGCCTGCGTTTGAGATTATTATTTCCCATGTTTATTTGCTGGGAGCTAGGATTTCGGACACTGGTCTATATCTAATGCGCTATAATGCTTGGTATTGTGGAGTGCTATATTCAGCTGTAAAATGAATCGTATAAATAAACCAATGAACAGAGTATAGTAAAACTTTTCACAAAGTTCTCTTTAGGTGGAGCATTTATTATGCTCAAATTTGAACAATGTAAGCTTCCAAAAAAAAACAATTTAAAGCCAAAAAACAATTTCTGTGCACGGGGAGGAAAAAAAACTTTTGGTTGACGCTGTTGCACACAGATGGCGCAACATAAAGCAAAAACATGACATCTTCCTTTATATGAACACCCGAAAGTAGATATCTAGCTTATGCGAGCGTGTATGGTAGTGCCATCTGTGAATACACGCCGTCAGCAAGGTTTCTTGCCGTCTTCCTCCCTTGTGCATTGGGGAAAAATCAGATTTTCTAGACTTACTTTTTTTTCCTGAAACCTACATTCGCAAACTGTAAGTATTAAATGCATCACCTAAAAACACCTTTTAGAAAGAGTTCCAGTGCTCTCCGTGTAATGCTTAATTCATACCAGTATTTGTTTATGCCCGAGACAGCGCTTGAGTTTTAAAGGGATACTTCAACGAAATTTGAAATATTCCCGTCGTGTTCAAAAATAGGTTGAATATGATCCACAATATCCGTAAATGACAATCGGGGGATCGGTGGCCGAGTGGGCTAAAGCGCACACCCAGCTCGACGCGCGTGGAGCGAAAGCTCGCGCTGCAGAACTCAGGGATCCTGGGCTCGAGCCCCACCCCTGCCCGTTTCGATCTGGATGAGCATCGTACCGGCGTACGGTCGTGCATCACTACTGCGCGGTGCACGTTAAAGACCCCAGGCTAGCGGTTGTACCGCACTGGCTAAATCGCTCATCTACCAGCGAGTGACTCGTCGCAACTTTAAATGGCAGACCAACTACACGCTGTATAAATATCCCCACAACCCAGTTTTAAACGACAATCAGACGTTTGTATTTTGATCCTGGTGGCTGTATTTTTCATTATAAACGGCCCACTCTGGCAAGCGCTCGGAGAAGGCCCAGCTTAGAGCACGTGACATCCAACGCAATCGTGACGTAGGTCGTCTCAAGACGAGCAAAGCTACGGCGAGGCTGACGTCGAGAGGATGGCCTAGTCGTTCCAGCCACCGAAGCGGCTGCTTTTGTACGAATTTTGAGTGACGGGTTAATCTTCTATAATCTTGTAGTGGGGACAATAGCGACTTCTGCGACACATAAAGGGATTCTCGGGAAGAGGGGAGTTCCTCTACCCCCTTCTCTCGTCGTGGCCGGAGGCGAGACGACCTCCGTCACTAGCTGTCAAGGTTCCTAGACGAGCATTACAAACGAGGCGTTAGCGGCATCCACCAGGTGCTCTTTGCTAGTCGTTTAATTCGTTTTAAAATTCTTCTCGAGACTTTTTAACAAGATATTGGTATGTTCCATGTGATACTGCTGTGTTTGAACATAAAGACCAAAAAATGAGCGCCGAAACTTCGTTGTAGTATCCCTTAAAACAAGGATTGCGGACGAATCCCGCATCTGGTTTCAATGTGTACAACGTGTAAAATTGTTATATATTTTGGCTTCAGGTATTTCTGCCTGACTCCTGTTTTCGTACGCATTACGCCTCTCTTTACTTTCTCTTTTTCAAAAAATCTTATCAAAAACGCGGTTGTATAAAAAAAAAAGAGTCGCTGTTTACGTGCGAAAGCTTGAACTGTCATGAGGATATTTCGTCCCCTGAATGAAAAATGTTAGACCGACTTAATTTTGCGCTATACGTGGTCGTTTGTTTTTTGGGGTGCAGTACATTTCTCAAGGGCTTCTTCTCCGAGTTTGGGCGTTATAGGATCGATGGTAGTTTGATTGCTAGAGCAAACTCCACATCACATTGATGTGCACGCGTATTTTGTGGTAGTACAAATCAAATTTTTTGTTGATGAAAAAGATTTGCCGGGCGAGCACTGCTTTCTGACAACAACTTTTTTCAGGTACTTCTACTTCTGTTTTTTTTCTTTGCTTGCAGAAATAGAGTCTGCTACATACTGTAACAATCTTAGTACATGCACACTAAGCCGGGAACATTCTTGCTCAAAAAACTTTCCGTCCGCGCCAAAGATTTACAAAATTGTAAGCGCGTTTTTTGCGAGTAAATTTGTTATATTGTTTTGCACCTGCACTGCCCTGGCAGATCTTCTCAACCGCTGTCTCTCAAAGCCGGGGTCACATTGATCATACAACATACAAAAAAAACAGTCTGCATGCAGATTCAGAACGCGACTCACCGCAAGATCTGTTGCTTTAGAATGCCCGCATGGCGATGAGTTCAAAGAGAAACTCGGCACGCGGCATTCAAACCACAGATGTTGTAGTGACTGGTGTTTGCATACTGTCTTTTGTATGATGCATGAGCAGTGTGACCCCAGCAGAATCGCACGCAGATGCTCTTAAAATGTACTTGGCAAAACGAAAGGCGCTTAAATACTTTTAAGAGCGTCGTTTTCTTTTAATACACTACTTTCCTACAAACCTGCTTCAAGCCGAAAGGGATCGTCGTGCCAATCAACACCTTTCTGATCTCCCACTCCTTTCCCTTCCCCACCATCGCCATCCAAAAGCCGCACGAGAGGTATTGAACCGCTTAAGCATCCTAATTATTTTCGGCAAAATTAATCGACGAACCCACCACGTTCCAGGCCACCCCGATCAAACTCCGGAATCCGGGTCAGAGAGGTCCCCGTTTAAAAGTCGCTTCTCGCAACAACGCGCCGCTCTTTGGTGATCAATCCAGTAAGAGCGGATGCAGAAAAGGACAGGCCCTTAGTAAGCTTTGGTGACCGTAATTAGGGAATCCTTTAGTTTTCTCAAGAATATAATACGATTTGAAGTTCCAAAAAATACAAGAATGTTAGTGTGTGCCAGAGACGGCAAGCACCTTTAATTCTTTGAGACGCAGAAAATGTAACTATAATAATTATAAAATAAAAAACATAAAGCTCAATAGAGTATTTAACCAATAAATACCAATTTTATACATAATCAGTAGTTGCCCATACTAAAACGTAATACACCTGAAAGTATACTAGATGTCGCACTTTTAGGAAACACTTTGCGTAGTATACTTAAAGTATATCTTTGCCTAGAAATATTGTACTAAAGATATCCCTACCGAAAAATCCCGGTATAACTTTTCGCTTGTGACCGGAAATACTAGACTTACCTGTTTTAAATCTCTTGTGAGGGCTTAATTACGACCTCTGTAAAGACGGCCGTGAGCGGCCGCAAGTGCGCGTGCGTGGAAACCAGCCTTTACGATGTATCGCAATGGCTGCTACCACTGACCATCCTAAGCTGGTTGAGTGCTCCACGAGTGACACGTGGCTTCACGCTTTGTGCGTCTCTCCGCCCAACTGGAAGGTCTTGTGACACGCTCCAAGGTGTTGATTGAGTGAGTGAGGCCAGTATCTCGGTAGCGTCTGTTACGGAACCACATACAGCTAAAAGCACTATAAAAGAATATATATATATATATATATATATATATATATATATATATATATCGAAAAATACTGTTGCGTAGGACGACGAAAAGTGCATAGGAAATAAACGTACCTCGAAGCTTTTCGTGGAGTTTTATTACATATAGGTCGACGTTTCGGCCTGAGGCAGACAACTTTTTCCTATATATATAGATATAGATATATATAGATATAGATATATATATATAGAGAGAGAGAGAGAGAAAAGCTCATTTTCAATTATAATGCAATTAAATGCAAAGGAGCAAGCGTGTCGTCGTCGTCGCCTCATTTTCAACTTATTTGAAATGCAAAAATAACAGGAGATTATGCTTGAAGCTGTAGAGGCCGGGCTTACGACGTTCAGCGAGGGTTTAAAAATACAAATAAAGACAGCTAGGCTTCATATGTGTGAATATGAAAAACTTTATATGAATGAGAACATAACAAAAATAAACGATCAAAAACACATAAATTTTTTTAAAAGCAAACCTCAGGGACTGATGCACAGTCTGAGCCAAATACGCAAATAAATAAATCTACAATAATGGCTCAAAGTGACATTTTGGCTGTCATACTCATTACTAATCTATGTTTGGCGGATTCTTGACGACTCGAAAGCTTAAGGAGGGATAGAAAATTCGTTTCGGATACGCGCTCACTGGCACCTTCGCTGGATGTCTCTTCATTTATTTTTTTAGATATTTTTCTTAAGTTGACGTTTTTAGTGTCACCGCTCCGTTTATGTAAGAGAGCTCAGTCTTGTTGTTCACTCTCAAGCAAGTGAGGCCAAATGATGTGCATCGAAGCCTGTAAGCTGTAAATCGATTGATTTTTTTCATCTGGTGCTTGTTGCACGGCTTGGTGTACTAGCCTTTTCGAAAGTAGACAACGCTGAAGGCGAAGCCGGTGAACTTAAGAGTGAGAAAAAATGCTACAAAACCACGGGCCTGTAAACGCTTTGCACACGTTCCATGTTACAGCCGCCATTGCTGACCTTCTCTTGTCTTATTCAGATGCCGAGCCAGTGAAGAGGGCGTTGACGAGCCTCAATAAAGGCTAACGGTTGGAGAGAAGGACACAGTAAAATCTAAAATGGCGATAACCTGCCCTGCTGCAGTAATGCCGACGTTAAGCAAACGTAATAAGAGAAAACAAAAACTGAAGGTCGGTTGTGGCGGTGCCCCTGGAAGCTGCTGCAAGGCGTCTATATTCGGAACGGGATGCGGGGAAAAATATGAAAGGCACGTCCTAAATGTGTTATGTGTGCAAGGACGCGGGCAGAGGCTCTGAAACGTTTTTATATGCTTGAGGTTTCTCAGACATTGTACTTCCAAGTAGTTCTCAATGATTGCCAAAATGTTTTCTTTTGTTTTTTTCATTGGATAACTATGTATCTTTCTTGCTGCTACGCACTATTGGCATGGCGGTAATAAGAGATATAAAAAAAAAAGTCTTACCCTTTCGCTCGGGTCGATGTTCCTGCCCCTCCACCCATGGAAAATTAGCTCGGGTCCCAAACATTTCCAAGTTCAATATCATAAGCTTCAATCTGGATTTGATTTCCAATGTTTGTCGCATTATGATTTTTAAACCAGTTTCTTTGGCCAGCCGAGTAGAACTTGTATGTGTAGAGATGCTATTCCAGGACCGGCTGTCACTCTCTGAAGCGTCTGCTTTGGGTTTCTGTTTCTGTCAATTGAGTAAATACACGTAAAAGCAAGCTCTTTTGCATTCGACTATCGAGCACGGTCTTTTGGATCAAGTACGTGCCTACATGTGTTCCCAGAAAGCACGGTAGTGTGGTAGCGGGCTGAAGGTTAAAGGACTGCATCCACATGAAAGCGTCGATAAAGATCCAGAAACGGAAAGCACATATGAAGCCCTTGACTCACAGGACGGTGGAGGAAGCGAGTGAGAACCCCGTTGTTTGTCGCGCAGAACCGAGATAATTAGATGATATAATGATAAACAGCGCAAAAGGGACAGGACACACAGTAGAAGAAGGACACAGGACATACGCTGACTAACAACCAAAGGTTTACTAGAACTTCCACGCGCGCACAGTGGCACGCGCAAGCACAAACTCTTCTTTCTCTTTCGAAAGAGATAAATGCTAATAAAGAAAACTTTGAAAAATGAAGACAGGAAAAGATACTCCTACAGCGGCACTAGAAGGACGTTGCAAAACGCGTGACCAAAATAAATATTAAAAATAAAATTCTGACAGCGGCACGAGAAAACAATAAGATCATGCGCTGCGTACACTCCACGTTCGCACCACGTGCACACCGCGTTCAGGACACAAATTAGACCTTTACAGATCGCGTGTGACAGTATACTAAGGGCGGTCACAATTGAGAAATTGCAATTCCCTGTTGGTCAGATGCACTGACGCGACACTAATGCAGTGATCTTGAACCCCGGCAAGTTTACGCGCCGCTTCCATGATCTCTCTCCAACTTGCCTGTCATGCGTCCCACCATCTTTGTGTTGTCCGACGCAGAACACCTACAATCCCTGCAGTGTATAGGTAGATGGGAACCGTGACCCTGCCGAGCGAGGCCGCGTGCTCACGCAGCCTATCGTTCAAGAAGCGACCAGTCTGTCCCAAGTAGACTCTACCTCAGCTAAAAGGGATCTCGTAGACGACTTCCTTAACACATAGGCACTAGAACTGCTTGGCATGCCTTGTGCGATGTGTCACAGGGGCCGCCCCTAGGTTTGCTCCACCCTCGTCTGTTATAAAGACAAGGTTTATTCGCAGAGACGCGGGATTTGTATCGGGTCAGGGGTTGCACCGGTACTGTGCGAAATCTATCTCGCGAAGTTCGACTGCACTGTTTCCCAGGCTTTGACTGACGTACCTATTATCAAGATCTGCAGATATGTGGATGACTTTGTCGTTTTCGTTAGCGTACCCCCTCAAACTCGCCTGGACTCTGTCGCCCAGTCTGTCCGACAAGTTTTTGAACGGTGCTCGAGCCACTTACGTTTCACGATCGAGTTGCCGGCGGACGGTGCATTGCAGTTCTTGGATTTACGTTTGACCTTCAATGGTTCCGACCACATCTGTTGGATGTACTCGCCGCGAACCAAAAAGGCAATATTACCATTCGACTCGGCGCACTCTAAATTAGTCAAAACGGGTATCGCCAACCTATGCCTCCGCTCGGCTTTACAAAAGTCATGTCCCCACACCGTACGCGAGAGCTTCGACCTTCAGCTACATCGCCTTGAACTTTCGGGTTTCCCTCCTTTTCTGGTGAGAGGAGTGGCCGAATCCCTGCTTAAGAAGATGAAAAGTCGTGACACGGAAACTAGGAAAAGGCCAAAGAAGTTCGAAGTGCTGCCCTACGTTCACAGGATCTCTCACAATCTGAAACGTGTAGGAGCAAAATTCAACGTTGACGTTGTCTTCACGGCCCCCTGCAAACTATCTAAACTCTGCGCAATGTCAAGCGGGACCAAACCTAGGAACGGCCCCTGTGACACGAGGCATGCCAAGCAGTTTGTGCCTTGTGTTAAGGAAGTCGTCTACGAGATCCCTCTCAGCTGTGGTAGAGTCTACTTGGGACAGACTGGTCGCTGTTTGAACGATAGGCTGCGTGAGCACGCGGCCTCGCTCGGCAGTGGTCACGGTTCCCATCTACCTATAGACGTTTGCAGCAGCGTGCATGGGCGCCGCCATAACTGACCTTCAGTTTTTGTTTCCCATTATTCTGTTTACTTCACTTCATTATTACCATAGCAGGCCAGGTTATTGCCATCTTAGATTGTATTCTGTATTTCTTTCCAGCATTGGCCTTTGTGGAGGCTCGTCCACACCAATTTCAGTGCCTCGGTAGCTCGGTAAAACAAGAGAAGGTCAGCCATGGCGTATACTCTGGCGCGCGTGTGTAAAGCGTCTATACACCAACTCATGTTTACAAACAAACCGGAGCGCCCCTAGCGGACGCCACTGGCGCCGCGCATGCGCGCTGTGGACGGTGGGCAAGAAGCCCGCCGTCGCCCATAAACAAACCATTGAATTGCGTTGTTGTCGGCATCGGTGGGAGTCCCCGTGCTCTTTTTCGCTTCGGAATTGTTGATTCTGCGTCCTCCTAACAATCGTCTGACTACTTGAGCGGCTCTGCAGCAAAATTAACGAGGCAATATCTTTGCGTGAATAATGTGACGTGCGGCGATTCATTTCACGTGGACGACGCAGAATGGGCGCTAAAGCCTGACTTCCACGATGAGATTCTGCTCGCTATTTTCAGTCGCGACGTCGCTCGGGCTGCAAAAGCGTGGACCGTAGCTGAGATGGTGGACGTCGATACTGAAAGAACCGCAAGTAGAATCGGGCATTACAAGTCGGCGATGGCCACTGGTAACAATGATCAACATCTTCTGTAGTATCGCTGTTTACACTTAGCCTACTTGCCCAACCAACCTTTAAAGTGTTTTGAAGCCTGCGCTTAGTTCTTATCGCAATTACCGGGTCAACGTTTGGTTTACGGGCCGCTGTCGTTTGAACGAGCTGACGACAAAAAGCAGACAAGTTTGAAAGAGCATGACGACAGTTCAGACGCACGCGCAATGGAGTGCGGGCAAGAAGCGTCTGGCGCGATCGCGTCAACAAGCCATTGGAAGGTCACGTTGTCGGCGTCGGTGTGAGTCCCCCTGCCCTTTTTCGCGTTCGAATTGTTGATTCTACGTCTTCCTGGCGATGTCTGACTATCTTGAGCGGCGTCAGCGAAATTACCGAGGCTCGTTACACCGCAAAACTTTGCGTGAATAATGTGACATGTGGCGATTCATTCCGCGTGGACGCCGCAGAATGTACGCCAAAGCCTGATTCGCATGATGAGATTTCGCTCGGAATTTTCAGTCGCGACGTCGCTCGGGCTGCAAAAGCGTGAACCGTAGCTGAGATGGTCGACGTCGATACTGAAAATCGCAAGCAGAATCGGACCAAGTGAATTAGGCATAACAAGTCGGTGATGGTCACTGGTAACAATGATCAACATCTCCTTGTATCTACTGTTTACATCGAGCCTGCTTACCAACCTTCAAATTCAAGTCTTTTGAGGCCTGCACTTACTTCTTATCGCAAGCACCGGGCCAACATTTGGTCTACGGGCCGGCGTCGTCTAAGAGAGCAGACGACAAGCAGAAACGTTTGAAAGAGCAGACGACAGTTCGAACGATCAGGCGGCCGTTTGAACTTGAAGACGCACTGAACGTAGTCCGCAGGTGGTCCGCACAACTTGACGGTTTTCTGGCGTTCATGTTGGAACAAAACAAATAAATCTGATGACCACAAGTATCCGTGAATTCAACCCAAAGTGCTTTCCGCCCAAGCAATCGTTGTCCGACGGCGTCTGCTTTTCCCTTTTCACGGCACATATCCAGATTCTCGGACGAACCGAGCACGTGAAAACTGACCTTCAAACCTTTCTCGACACTTTTGGTACGGCCCCAGTCGCGGCGTTTTGACGAGAAGGCAGGTTTTTGTCTGGTTCATTTCAAAACAACGCGAGGAATACACGTCTGCAGCATGGGGACTTCTGCCCACAGCCCCAGACCGGAAGTGCGACCGACGCGCCACCACCGCGCCGTGACGTAACAGAGATGAGTTCGTGTATTTTCCGGACCTTTGTCCGGAAGTGCTCTTTTTAGCCTCGACCGCAAGGAGCAAAAGCGAACAATAATCTCGAACCCAGTTGTCACGGGGAGGGGGGGCTGCGTCGGCCCGCACAGCTGCTTCCCGCCGTAGGCTTCTTTGCTGGTGTGCCGACTGCCGTTTCGCCGGCATCGGTCCTGTTTACCGCGGTATGTGAGTATAGTGCCCGTAATGTGAGAGCCGTTTGTCCATACGCCACTTTGCCGCTGTTGGTTTCCATCTAGCCGAGCCAGAAAACATCTCGCGACGAGTTGACCGCGCCGCGAGTGACGAAGAAAAAGCAAACATGGCGACGGTTTGTACGATTGCTTTGGTGGCTCCGGTGTTGCGTGTCTTCAACGTCCTCGTGAGAAGATTCCCCTGCCCTTCGAAGTTATTGCAAGCACCACGAGTGGCACGAAAGATGTGGAATCATCGTCTCAACTACAAATAAGCAGGCCTTCACGAGCAACGACGATGCCGAGCAGGCGCTCGGCACCGTTGTGTCGTCAGATGTTCTACAACGCCGAGGTATTTTCATTTATCATTTGGAATGGCTTCAAGAGTGGGAAATTAATCTATTTCGCGGATTGTTAACGCCGAGGCGAGTGCCCTCCGTTGCAGTGCCGTTGTCGCGCAAAGTGCAGAGAAAACCGGGTGGCGATGGCGGCGGTGCTCTTTGATCGCTTTGATCTTGCGCCGTCGGGTTCATGGAGTCCGGAGTAAACGTACGTACGTGCGTCTGCTGGATCGGTGTTTTGGACTGCCTCAAAACTCTTTCTCACGCGCATTTTCCTTGTGAAGCTTAGTAGCTCATTACACCTCGTCGTCGACTGCGCTCATTTGACTACGACGCACGAGCCTGCGTGATGTGAATTTCACTGCCTATGATCTTTGGTGTGCTGTAACGAGGGCTAATAAAATATCACCGCGAACTTCTGAACAAACGAGTCGAAGTTTCGTCTGTTATCATAACTGATCGCCTGTCACAATATTAATCAGTAGCGTTCCTAGACTCCGCCCCCACAGGCACCCTGCTTCGTTGCCCGATAGTAAGTGTCTCCTGGTACCTCGTAGAATTCCAGCTCCCACTTCAAGTAAGTACCATCCTTTAGAACTGGCAATTAATAGTTTCGAACCCAGACGCTCGCAGCGTGTGTGTGTGTGTGGTGGGGGGGGGGGGCGATAGACCGCGACCTTTCCCAGTAGTAGCAGTACTAGCACGTTGCCGGCGTCGGTCTTGTTTACCGCCGTGTAATGTATCAGAGCAATTCGTCCGGACGGCACTGTGCCGTTGTTGGTTGTACGAACAACCAGAGGAAACGCAGGGTTCTTTTGGACACCCACTGCCCGTCACGCAATTGCCTAAGAAGCGAGTGCGGATGCGACGTCTACGGCTTCCACAAGTTTCCGTCCCATGCAGCTTCTCGGCAAGAATGGACAGCCGCACTCAGAAGAAAAAACTTCACTCCGAGCAAGAACTCAAGAGTGAGTGCCAGTGTAGCAACAATTTTTTTCTATGCGTACGTTTGGCGTGCGTGATGGATACAACAGAGGTGGTCACTTCTCCGTGATCAGTCGGCAGGTCGTTTACGTCGTGTACGTACGCTAGCTACGAATGGTACCTTCGTTTCGGTTTCGGTTTCGGTCACTTATTTCGGCTCGGCAGAGCCGCGCTGCCGCAGAAAGGCAAGTAGATCGCGAAAATCGGTCTCAAACGTGCCACGAATGTAATGTCGTATACAAGAAGCCAACAATCAAGCATTTGAAAGCTACAAGAAAGCGGTAGCGAAATATTTACTACGCAATGAACCCGGACTGAAACGCGGATGTCAAGGGTCAGCAGACACCGAGAACATCTAAGACAAGAAAGGTTTTCCCTTGTTTTCTTGATCGAGATGGGTTCTCGAATGTTCACGACATCTTCCCTGTTGAAGAACGGGCCGCGGAGGCTTCTGGTGAAGACATCTTTCACGATGTGTCGGTGCATTCGGACAGCCTGCCGCATCCAGCTCCCCAAAGCAACGCCGCCAACGCAGCCCCCCCTCCCTGCCTGCCAGTTCTTTCCGCGTGGTGGCGCGAGCGTAGATAAACATGTGGCGGCGCCCTGGAGTTGGCGCGGACACTGGTCTAGTTACACCTGTGCAGGGATTGTGGGTGTCGCCCCTGCACTGGACAACACCACGGTGGCAGGGACGCATGAGGGGAAGGTTGGAGAGAGAGGAGGTCATGGAAGCGGCGCGTATGCGCGCCTGCGAGACCAGATCACTGCATTAGTGTCGCGTCAGTGCATCTGACCAGCAGGGAACTACAATTTCCCTCAATTGTGACCGCCCTTAGTATACTGTACACGGGATCTGTAAAGGTCTAATTTGTGTCCTGAAAGCGGTGTGCACGTGGTGCCAACCCGGAGTGTACGCAGCGCATGATCTTATTGTTTTCTCGTGCCGCTGTCAGAATTTTAATTTTTAGAGCGCAGCTCTTATGCGCCCGTGTCCGGCCGGAGCGGCGTCGCCGTCGCCGTCGGCGTCGTCGTAACCACCCCAGGTCACGTGACCCCCCCCCCCCCCCCCCCCCCCGGAGGAGTGGAGGAGGAGAGGGAGAGACAGGACGTGTGCACCCCTCCCCTGAGTACCCTTCCCTCCTCCTCCTCAAGAGTTGCGTCTTCAATTCGGCGTTACAGGGAGTTGTAAACGGCTTTCATTTTTTTTTAATATTTATTCTGGCCACCCGTTTTGCCACGTCCTTCTAGTGCCGCTGTTTCTTTCTTTATTAGCATTTATCTCTTTTGAAAGAGAAAGAAGAGCTTGTGCTTGCGCGGGCCACTGTGCGCGCATGGAATTTATAGTAAACCTTTGGTTGTTAGTCAGCGTATGTCCTGTGTCCTTCTTCTACTATGCGTCCTGTCCCTTTTGCGCTGTTTCTCATTACGTCGTTCAACCAACCAGCCCAGCAAGGTATCCTGTTATAATTAGATGATCCCTGCGTGCACCAAGAAGAGACTTGAAGACTGGTGGCACCAAGGCAAGAATTACCGAACCAGTGAAGACCAGTTTTTTTAATTGAGGCAAGATGTCGTGCTGACATCATTCCGCATTTGTGCTGCGTTTACAACACGGATTCTTGTTGTTTTTTTTCAAATTCATTCGTTGTGTTACGTAAACAATTGCGTTGTTGGAAGACGAGCCATCTTCTCCAGATGGGCTGAGTGGTCAACCTCGCGGGAACCACTAAGGGCAGCGAAGCAATCGCTAGGAAAATTAACGACATACCGGTATGTTATCACAGGCCCAGCGGGGGGGGGGGGGGAAGGGGAGGTCTTGGGGGGGGAGAACGAGTAGAGAGCATCGAATGGCTGATCAAACAGTTGCTGCACTCCACGTACAAACCAAAGAGTCGAGCGGAAACGGAACCCAAACTGAAGACATGAGCCAAACAGTTATTTTTTACCAAACCGGAGCAAAACCGTAACCGAAATCAAGCATTTAAGTTAAACCCTAACCAGAACGAAACAGTAATATCATGTCGCGGTTACCGGTTCATTGGAAAACGGTTTGCCGGAAATAAAATATCAGCGGCAACTTCTTGCGGGTGGCGCGAAGTCTTTGAAATATTTGTGACGGTGGTGTCAGCCACGCAGTTTTCACAAACGGCGGCGACGTCGAAACAGCTCAAAAGGAATAAAACAAACAAATAACGTTTCACATCTATGCGCAGCACAACTTGGTACCGGCAAGTCGGCACGGTGGCGTGCACGTTTATACGTTTTTTTTTTTTTTTCACTTCAGCAGTGGACCCAAAGGGACGCTACGAGCAACCGGAGAGAATCCATAGCGCAAAGGGTTAAACATGCCTTTCTGTTTGGGTGATGCGACGGGGGAACGCGAATTCACGTGACAAGCTACGAGCTGATCTATACGATTGGCGTGGGTAGCTCGTAGCGTCTACGCTCGTCGAACATCATCAAGCTGACACGGAGTAAACCTGACTATGTTAAGAACCCAAAGAGTTGTTCTCTGTGTGTCTGCATGTCATGTATGTGTGCGTGCTTTTTTTTTTCTTGTTGCTAAGTCATATTTTTTAAGGGAAGCAAAAGCAAACATAAACATCAAAATATATACAAGGGTGGGTGGCGGTCAGCGTGTTTGTTCCAAGGTGGCGAAATCTAGAGGCGCCAAGTGACGAAGCTACGAACGAACCGACATCGCCGACACCGTGGCCCCGGTCGCCGGGACGCCGATCGTCCGGAGCAGCCCCTGAACGCTGTTTAAAGGAATTTTGTACGTTTTGTTAAACCAGCATGCCGCCCGTTCTTTTCTTTTTTTTTTGTTTTCTTAACTTTCTTTTTTGGTTTTAATTGTTGTTAGACCGCCTTTTCCTATCATAATCTTTAACTATGTCGTTCGAGCAACGTGTTCGGGCGTGCAGTGCGGGTAGTTTGCGAATACGGTGCGTGCTACCGTCACTTTGCGTGCCCGCTGATTTACTTCACATGTGAGTATACTGCACTTTGGTACTGTTTCTGAGATCCTGTATGACCATTTAATTTGTGTAGAATTATGTTTGCGATAAAAAGTCAACATCACGAAACAAAATTAAGCATGCATGTGCTTTGCTGTCCTCGTTTCCGCAGCTCGGCTTCTTATGATGCTTTGTTCTTGAAGATGACGTCATGTTGAACAAACGAACTGCGGAATTTTAATGTGAAACGTTTATGGGCTATCTTTTCAGGTGAAGTGAAGCCTCAAAAAGCGTAACCGCAAATTTCCCGCCAAATTTAGCGGGGAAAATGACGTCACATGGCTTCATGTCATGTGACCTGATGCGACAAAATCGTTTTTCCCGCTAAATTTAGCTTATAAATGGACTGCATGTGACATGATCACATGGCTTATACGCAAATTCAGTTTCCCTCCTAAACTTAGCGTGAAAATTGAAGTCACGCGAATTCAAACATAATTTCAGTTTCCCCTCTAAATTTAGCTGGGATAATAGGGAGTTTTCGTAGATCGCGTTTCCCCTCCGCTAAGCCCTCCGCAACGAAGAAGCCGCTAGTGCGCCTGCGCGCCGATGGCGGCTTGACTGTAGCCCGGGCATCGCAGCGGGTTGCGGAGATCGTTGCGGGACGGCAGAAAGACAGGCATACGAAAATGTCCTAATGAGACGTCACATGACTTTGCGCTGACGCCGCGACCTGGCGGGAGCAAAAAATTCAGTTTCCTCGCTTGATTTGAGCGCAGAAATCGACGCCACGTGACCTCAACACTAAAATTCAGTTTCCCCCCCGCCAAATTTATCTGGGAAATTTAGCGGGGAAACCGACGGGGAAAGTCAACGCTATCCGCCGACCCCTACAATACCTGGAGCTCTGCAGTCATGGACATCGGCGCGCAGGCGCAGTAGCGCGCTTCTTCGTTGCGGAGGGCTTAGCGGAGGGGTAAATGCGGTCTACGAAAACTCCCTAATGGGTAAATGAGACAATCGAGTAGAGTGGAGTGGAGTGAGGGTGGGAGGGAGTGGAGTGGAGTGGAGTGGAGGGAGGGAGTGGAGTGGTGGAGTGGAGTGGAGTGGAGTGGAGTGGAGAGACCTGAAAGCACAGTTCTAGAAGACATGCCTGGAGGTTACTAGCGCTGATTGAAAAACGTTTCTCACGTAGCAACACAGAGTCCCGGTGCAGAGTAGGCAAGGCGACACAATTCAATTCCAGGTGGGCAGCTCGACAGCAAAAGAGACATGTTTCACAAATCCCCTGTCTTACATGCAGGTATGTGAGACTTTTGATGATTGTTCGTACCGCTCAGACAATCGTTGCCTACAGCTATTGCATTGTTCAAGGCGTGTGAAACTGGATACCTGTTACCATTGTTGATTTTTTTTTTTTCGGCTCCACTTGTCTTGGTAAGGGGCAAAGACGTCGAAGAGAATCCAGGTCTGATCACATTGGCGGATATATTTGAATTCTAGAAGAAGATGGCTGCTGGCATATTCCAAATAGCTGAGCAGCCCAAGAAACGCTTTGATCAAAGATTGGGTGCTATTGAAGCATCCACTTCTAATATAAATGACCTCGCTGCAACTGTTAGTGACGCACAACAGAAACTAGTGTGTTTAGAAGCGACCTTGATAATGCTTGAACAGAGGCTTGATGATCTGGAAAACAGGAGTACACGAAACAATTTAGTAATTCACGGAGTAGTATAATCTGGGAAAGAACCCGAAAAAAAACCCAATGAAGAAAGTTGTTCAAGGACTTCTGAAAACGAAAATGAGGCTTGAACTTTTACATGCGTCGAAAGAATCCGTCGTCTTGGAAGAAAAGCTAGTGGAAAGTCAAGATCGATAATTACGCGCTTTGAAAATTATAATGAAAAGAGACGTGTTTAGAAGAGCGAACTAATTGAAAGGAACGCGGAGATTTATTAATAAAGACTTTCGAAAATGCAAGAGTAATCAGGGGGAAACCACGGGAGAGTGCGAATGAAAACAAGAGAAGGGCAGACCAGGTGGTATTTATCGTACGATAATATGAAGATTAATTGAGTGACGTACGGATGGGATGTTGGAATGGATCAAAGAGTTGAAATTTCTGCCCTGAGTATTGACAAGACCCTATAATGCAAAAACTTAAAGAAGGCTTTTACTAATTAACCTGAATGAATGAAGCATTGTCAACAAAACGCGGAACTAGAACATATTTTGATTGAACATGACCTCCGGTGTAGTGGCCATCACCGAAACTTGGCTAGATCTACTGTGCTTAACGATGCGATAGTACCGCCTGCTTATCAACTCTTTCAAAGGGAGAGAAGTGAGGAAGGAGAGGATTACGTGTTAGCACATCCATCGAGCCAGTACATCCACCGAGCCATTACATCCATCGATGGATGTAATGGCTCGGTGGATGTACAGGCTCGATGGATGTAATGACATGCGTATGGATGTAGCTGCTCGATGGATGTAGTTGCTCGTTGGATGTAGTGGCTCGTTGGATGTAGTGACTCGGTGGATGTAATTGCTCGCCCTTCCTGTTATCATGCTTAGCGTGCCATTACATCCATCGTGCTAGTACATCCATAGAAGCCAAGATGGCCGCCATGGGGTCGCAATTATATTTAAGCCAATTTTAAGCTAATTACTTTTTTTGCGTTATTCACATTCTTATTGGATCGGGAGCCTCAGCAAACAAGGGGTAAGCCACAGAACATTAGTGAATCACAATTAAATTCGACTAGCCATTCAAACTTTTTTTTTCTTGTCAAAAAGCGCAATAAAAAGTAAGATTATGTGCACCGTCCTAATCCTCTATTAAAGTAGTTTACTGTGAACGACTTAATTTTCGCGATGACTTAATATTCGCAAAAACCTAATTTTTGAGAATTTCGCGATTTGATCAAATTCGCGAAAAATTGGTCACGCGAATAAGTCACCCCATGAATACGAATACATCGCGTATATCTCCCGTTCATGAAATTTTCTGCCCGCGAAATATTCCCGAAACCGGCACTTCGCGAAATGTCGAGCCCGCGAAAATAAACTCGTTTATAATGAGTTAATTATGAGAGTTAAAGTGCAGCAACTATAGTTTGGTAAGTGTGGAAACAACAAACAACGAAAATAACGCCTCGTCAACAGGGTCGTCTCCGAGCGGCGGAAGTGGTGGCGCATACGCAAAGCGGGCATACGACGGCCACGTCGGGCCCCAAACACCTTCGAGACGGGTTCGCGGAGTGTCTCCATATGGCATGACACCCATGCTTTCTACCCCTCTTGACAATTTGAAGTTCGAGCTCCATTAAATCCGGTAAATTGATCAGGACTGGGTGAGGCTCCCTGAAGATTCGATGCAACGAGGCTTGGCGACTAAAGCGACACGACGAGCCGACGACGCGCGTGCGGCTTCGGTGAGGCCGAGAACCGCACAAAGTGCATGACGCACGAGGGGTCATTTTACTTGCTTTTGTGCATTTAATTTGGCATATAACTCCTGAAATAATGTGAAATATTGAAAAATATATGTCTCGTTTGCTGCTGCGTGGTTGCAACCAATGACGATCCTCACGACGAGCCAATGTGGAGTCAACGCAGATGTGTGAGCTCGCACCGTCACAAGTGGTCGCAACGCAGTCGTTCCTTAGCAAACGCAAATGTCTGAAGTAGCTTTTAAGAAAAAGAGAAACGAAAGGTGTAGCGGATAAAGTCTGCGTAATTGATGCATGCAATGGCACGTTCTTGGACGGAGCTGCTTGATGGATGTGATAACACGATGGATGTGACGGCACGATGGATGTAATGACATGCTTTGGATGAAGTTGCTCGATGGATGTGATGGCGCGGTGGATGTAATGGCACGATGGATCTAAAGGCACGTTGGATGTGGTTGCACGTTGGACGAACTGGCCCAAATTGGATCTACTGGCACTATGGATGTACTGGCACTATGGATGTACTGGCACGATGGATGTAATGGCACGAAATTGGACGTATTTGCTCGATGGATGTAATGGCACGATGGATGTGCTGGCCCCAAGCCGAAGGAGAGTAGCCTAATAGTAAAACATTTCTTGATTTCCTCTACAATAGATGGAGCTCCAGATATTGAAAATGTTTGGTGTAAGATCAAGATAGACAATAGTGAATGAACAGTAGGTATTTTGCCTCGACCTCCACAAGCGCTTCCTGGATATTTTAAAGAGGTGGATGATTTTCTTTTCTAACTTAGAGTAAGCTCCAAGAAAGTAATTATGAGGGGGGAGGGGTTTCAACCTCGGTGGAATAGACTGGATTAAATTAGTAACAGAGAAAGGGAAGTATTAGGTTCTGAAGAACTTTTAGATATGGCCTTTTCACACAATTCCTTACAGAATGTCAATCGCGATCAGTACAATCGCAATCAGTACCTCACTTGATATTTATAAGCGCGAATCCTCTCAAGTCCCGTATATGACTGCAAGGTTCATCAAGGGATTTCGGATCACAGAGCGGTGCATCTCGCATTATCAATGAACGCACCGCTGCCAAAAATTGAAACTGCACCCTATAAAAGTTTTGAAAAAGCTGATCATGAATCTAATATTGATCAACTAGACCTGAGGAATGATAGTTTCGCGCGCATATCAGAAGACCTTCTAAATAGAATCGAAAAGTTTTATTTTGTTTTTGTTTTTTAAAGAAACTATTCTTGAGTGCATTCGATAATTTGTCCCAGTGCAAATAAAGAAAAGAAACAAAATCAGTTTTTGGATTGCAGCGGACATAATTCATTCTAAAAGAACGTTTATCCGGACATAGACTAACCTCCCGTAGAGAATGTGATGAGTCATAGCAGACAAAAATACAGATATTGAGTAAAGAGATCGAAAGAAAAATAAAAGACTCGAATTCTTTTTCTGTAGCGTAAAAATGCCAAACTTCCGAAGATATTCACCGCGCAAGTTTTGGCGATAACTAAATTCGAGTAAAGAGGCAGTTACCGAAGTGGTAGCAGAAGGTAGAATCATTGACAATAATGGTGAACTTGCAAGCTATTTTAATGACTACTTTCTAAACGTTGTTCAACTGTTTCGACAAAAAAGAAAACTGTTAAGCCAAGCAATATTTTGAACCATTTTTTAATCTGTATAGCGAATGGTGTTTAGACTGTTTGACTATAATTTTTAAAGGTGGCTTTCAAGTGGATATGCTTCCAACAATGGTAAAATTGCAAAAAATTACCATTTTATTTTTTATCTGGAGGTTCATGTTTTGTCACACACTATAGACCTATATACCCTTAGCATCTACATGTTGTGAGCTAATTGAGCATGTAGTTTCGAAGCAATTATTTTAGAAAGTCACGCTCTACTATACAGCAAACAGCGTGAATTTCGATAGGGACTATTTACTACCACTTAATTACCTAAATTAATTCATGATTTTCCTTAACTCTCAATAAGAGAGGCCAAAATCAATGGAAGTTTTCTAGTCTTTCATAAAGAATTTGATAAGGTGAACCACAATAAACTATTTGTAAAGCTCGAACCTTTGCTAAAAAAGCTCACAACTTCTGCTGTTAATTGAGATGTTCTTGTTTTGTAGGAAACAATTTGTCAGTGTTGGTTGACACGATTCAATTCTTCTGAGGGATTGACTCGGGTGTGCCTCAGGGCTAAGTGCTGGGGCACTTGTTTTTTCTGGTTTTTAATAACGACATTCTTAAAGACATTACGGTAAACGCAAGACTTTTTGCTGATGACTGTATTCTTTACCCATATGTAAACAATGGCAATGATCATATTGAACTAAATAGTGTTTTTCAGAAAATAGGCGATTGGTGTAAATGCTGGCAGATGTCGTTGAACCAGCAAAAAAAACAGTTTGCACGTCGATTACACATAAGAAAGTTTATGCGGTGCATAGTTACTATTATGAGAAAACACCTTTGTCCAGAGTGTTCGAATTCAAGTATCTGTGTTCAACAATGACAAGTGATCTTCGGTGACACACCTTCTTTTATAAACCTTGAACTTCACGCCTGCACTCATCTTTTTGTGTGTATAGATCGACCGAAAAACCACTTCAACAGCCTTATGAGGGTCCGTTCAAGGTCATAGACAGGAATCTGAGGTACTTTGTCATGACATGGGCGGCCACCACGAAACGGTATCAACAGATCGGCAGAAAAACCAGCTTACACTGACGTACCAAAGCCAAAAGCCGGCTCTCATCACTTCCAGAAAAATGCAGCTTACACGTGCATTGTTATCAAAACCTCACATTATGTATTGTGAAAAAATTTGTACATATGTTTATTTTTGCTCAGTGACACAACATTATTAGACAAACGTAATTATTAGCATGTATCTTCAAAACTTTATTTTTGCCCGTTTCTTTTCTTTTTTTTTTCAACGAACTTCGTTTTTGCCGAGGGGTAATATCTGTAGCGGCTGAAGAAGAATTGAGGCGACATCCCCTACAGAAGAAGAGAACGACGCGCGTTCGCTGATGAGAACAGCAGTGCAGTTGGTGAAGTCACCAGAATAAATGTCTTTGCATATAGCTTGTCTCACTTTAGCAGAAAATTGGCCGAACCAGCGAGTTGCTTCACCTACATTTGCTGCCCTGCTTTTCCCGACCCACGCAAGAATTGCGGACGACAAAGCCGATTCCTTCCTTTGTGCTTCTTGAAGAATAGCGATCACTGGCCCAGTTTCGAGACTGCCTTTTTTTAACGTGAAACGTTCTTTGGGAAGTTGCTCTGGATTTCATGAAACCGCATTTGGTGAAGCCGTGGCCTGTGACATCCCATAATCCAACGCGCGCAGTGTTGCATTATGGGACGTCACAGACCTCCACACCAATTCAGTTTCTCCGCTAAATTTAGCGGCAAAATTAAAGCCCCGTCACCAATACAGCAATCCAGTTTCCCCGCTAAAATTAGCGGGGAAATTGACGTCGCGTGACGTTATGTCACGTGACATATACGGCAATTTACTTCCTCCTCTAAGTTTAGCCTGAAAATTAACTTCACGTGACATACGCGACTATTCACTTTCCCCGCTAAATTTAGCAAAGAAATTAGCATCACGTGACCTGATGTTACGTGATGCTCAACGTTGCACGTATGCAACACAATTGCCCAGCAATTTGCCGTACAATTTTTTTATTGTTTGTTTTATTCCCTTCGGATGCCCCAGCCCAAACGAACATGTGCGGCATATGGAATGGTCGGAGCACTTTGGAGGCTTACAACAAGAATGGAGTGTAAATAGGCGATTTTACTATGCACGTAACTCGGAGCGTTGTTGGTCCATTGTTGCACAAAGACCGACAGAGTTAGCAAAAAAAAAGATGGTGACATCCGGTTTTGTTTTTGTTTTACTCACTTGAAAGACAACTACAGAACCTATCAGTAACTGAAAGAGCAAAAAGGGCATGGAGGAGTTGCTGTTGTTCCGCCTCCAGCACGAGCTTCCTACCTTCGAGAACGCTTCGGCGTCTCGCGATCCTCGTGCGCCGCGGCCGAAGCACGACGGAAGGCAAAGTGCGCGTGCTGGAGGCCTCAAGTTTGAAACTGATGCCCTGCCGTTCTCACTATGTCAGTGACTATATTGTAGTGGAAAAGGTTCTTTGAACCATTTTCAATACGCTGTAAGTATACACCTTTGCAAGTGGGATCCCGGCTTAACCTCGAACCGCGAGCCGAGGTGAGGCGAAACTACTCACCAGCCAGGATGTTCGCTGGTCGCCGCAGAATGTTGCTAACCGTCTCTTGCTGAAGCATGCCCTCTTGAGGGCAGAAAGAGACTAAAAAAGGTTTTTCTAAAACATACAGGTGTTTTTGACCGCGGAAGAGCACCACCATTTAAATAAAACTCCTAAAGCAGTAACAAACCGAAATATTAGAAACAATACCTGAAGTCTCAAACCGCTTGTCAGAACGCGCCAGAAGCCGCACTTTCCATTGCATCGACGATGGCTGCGCTCGCGGCAGCTCTGGCTTCCACGAGGTGCTGGAGCAGAAGCTGCGATTGTTATAAAGTCAGCTCCAACCGGTTAAACATGCCCCCTCTTACAATGTTTCCAACTCGAGTCTTTGTAGATACCTCCCCCTGCGTTCCGAAACAGTAAGTGCGTCACTAACGCCAGCCGTCGGCGATGCAGCAGACGCCGCCATTTTGTCCTCGCGCACCCCAATGACGTGCCCCTAGCGCACCCCAACATGGCGGAAACGTTACGCGGCGCCAGCATCGCTCAAAATGACAGCGCACGGGAGACTTTCTTGCAAACGTAGAGAGAAACCACAAAAAAGCTTGGGTGTTCATGTGAAGTCGATGGCGTAGGTTTTGTTAAGATGTCGCTTATCGCTGATCAGACGAAAACATCCCAGCTTGACGAGACGAGGATCGAAACCGTCGTGTTTTTTTTCGGTAACAAATACTCCCTCAAAAGTGCACATAATTTATGTACATCTTTGAGCGAGTCCTTCTTTGTTATGTGTGCGAACTACGTTAATTTTTCGTGGCATTTACAAGCACAAGTCACACTGTGTAGGTGTTCCCGGGACAGAATCGCCCCATATGAGCTGTAAAAAACATCCTCTCTCTCTCTCTCTCTCGTGTAGAAGGGTATTACTGTTGCTGTTGGCGGGCATCAATTAATAAATGTTCCTGATGTGCGTCAATAAATAAACATAAACATAAACATTACACTTCTAAACTGCAGTCTCCAAAAGAAACATGTAACTGGCTTCCTCTTGGAACCCAGGAGTATTAAATAACCTCTGAAAAGGAAAAGAAAAATATTTTTGTAAGCTGTCTAATGGGGACGCGCGTACCAAAAAATTAATTTTACGCGGAAAAAGATTTTCGAACAGTATTGACGGCGCGAGATTTATTTTAAATTCTGCGCGCAAAGTCCATGACGTCACGCAATATGGTCATACACTGTTTCCACCTCCACGATGGTCATACCTCTCTCCACCTCAACGTGATGGCCAAGCCGATCCACTTCCTCACGCGCCCGATATGCCGAAATAGACAAGTAGAGACGAGGTGACTTCCGACTAAATCGCGTCTCGCGCCGTCAATATTGCTCTAAAAGACATTTGTTTTCGCGTAAAATTAATCTTTTGAAACGTGCCTCCTAACCAGAATATTTAAAAAAAAGTTATTTTTAGGCGTTTTTTAAGGAAAACCGTGCAACGAAAAACCGCGTAGTTGCGCTCAACTGTTGAAACATGACCACGAGGAAAACGCTATAACATGGTTGGCAGTAATAAACACAGCAGATCTGTCTTCTCAAACGCGCCACTCTGTTTTAAATCTTCGTAGTCGCGCAATGTGTAACTGGTTTCAGCTTTCAAGTACTGAACACTCTCCACGTTAATAGCTTTGCGTTGATAGCTCTGCAAAAAAGTCGTAAAAACGCATGGTCATTCAAATTTAAACAAGGTAACTGGCGTTACGACGAGAGTGGTAAAGTCCCGACTTTCGGGCACTCCGGTGAGGAACGTGTCTCGACGGTAAGTGCACCCGCTCTGGGCCTACGTGCGCTGTCAATTTGCATCTGTATGAGCTCCCAAATGAAGCTCCGGAGTTGTTTTCGGTGGCCAATTACCACGTATTGTCAAACCGCTTACAATACGCTGTAGAGTATTGTCACAGATTTGTCCGGGCCCACCCTGGTCAGGTATTGTTGGTTCTGGCTTCCGGCTTTGTCCTCTTCAAATTAGTTTGGTTGAACATTCTGTATAAGCTCTCTCTAATAAGCTGTTTAATAAACGCACACTTTACTCTCTCTCTAAGCTGTTTAATAAACAAACACTTTACTGCCGATAATTAAGTACCATATGTCGTCTAAACCGTCGCAACAAGGAAACGTGGAAATATTAAAATATTGATTAGACTCCACAAAATAGCGCCATCAACACTCGAGGCGTCCCAGTATAGACCCCCCTGATGTACGACAAATTAAAATTAAAACGCAACAGAAAGGTATCTACAAAGCGGGTCATAAGCAATCACATTCAGGGAGCCGTGAGTTCATGGACTGCTGCTTGTAGATTGTTCGTCTGGCGCCTTAGAATTGTTTTAATTGAAGACAGTTTACTCTTCTGAATAGCGGAATAGTAGAAACATTTTAAAGTAGTATTCTAATGATAAGAATACATGACTCGTTCTATTCAACAAGCTCCAAATATTGTATTAACCTTCCAGTGAAGCAGTCGCGATCAAAATACCTGATTGATAACTGCTTCTCCAAGACAGCGTGACACTATTTGCTTACGCCAGACGCAAAACGGTTTATTATCCTTTCAGGACAAAAGTCTGCCTCTGAAATTATGATTTACCAGGTACCGCAAATATACATTCTGCCAGTGATCGAGTGTAAAAACCCACTTCTCTCACAGAAGTGTTTGCTTAAGATAATGTGTATGTTCTCGAGAATCCATCCAGCAAAACAAACAGAACGAGCGAATTTCTTGTCGAACATGTTCTCCAAGGATAAATCATCATTTGTGTCACTGAAATCATCTTTTCTATAATCATGTAAAGCATACGACAAAAAATACTAAGCTTAAATGGAAATTCCCTTCCCGAAACGAATTACAGCTGGAGATTCCTGAAAATGTCGTCCGGCTTAGCGGGTGGTTCCCACAAGAAAAGAAACACATTAATCGTTTTCAATAATCTTAGTGTATATATATAATATATATATATATATATATATATATATATATATAGTAGTGTTTCACGAAAGGTGGACAAATTCGATATTGCGAAAACTACGCGTCGCACCAAAAAAGGCTTGTGTCGTTTGATCCTGGGCCAGAGGCCTATTTAGAAAAATGATCAAAGTCCGAGATAATTATATTGTTAATTATTTTTGCGTAATTAAGTTTTTAAATATTGGGTTTAAGGGCATGGTTTCAATTGTAAACTTGCTCAGCATCATCGAAAAACACTAAATCAACAAATTGCAGAACGATAGAAGGCACGTGCAGCATTTTACGGCTTTCGAAAAACCGTACAAATACGACGGGCTTTAAGTTTCGGTTTGCAATCGGAGCGCATCTTGGGCCTGGCAGCACCGCGCCCCGTGGAGAGATAGTGCATCCAACCTCTGCTGCGCTGTCATCGCGCGACGCAGCAGAGGCTGGTTGCACTATCTCTCCACGGGGCGCGGTGCAGCCGGGGCTGAGATGCGCTCCGATAACAAACCGAAACTTAAAAATGCGTCGAATTTGTACGGTTTTTCAGAAAGCCGTAAATTGCTTCGCGTGCTTTCTATCGTTCTGCAATTTGTTGATTTAGTGTTTTTCGATGATGCTGAGCAATTTTCTAATTGAAATCATGCCCTTAAACCCAATATTAAAAAAGTTAATTACGCAAAAATAATTAACAATATAATTATCTCGGACTTTGATAATTTTCCTAAATAGGCCCCTGGCCCAGGACCAAAACGACACAAGCCTTTTTTTGGTGCGACGCGTAGTTTTTGCAATATCGAATTTGTCCACCTTTCGTGAAACACCCATGTATATATATATATATATATATATATATATATATATATATATATATATATATATATATATATATATATATATATATATATATATATATCATATCTCAACGGCGACTTAAGGAGCTAGGTTGGGCCCGAATATCTAATCTGAAAAAGTTATCAAATATCTAAACAGGATCACAGAACAGCGTAAAAAAACAAGAAACAAAAACATGAAGCACTTTTGGCTCTACTTTTACGCCGGATAACGTTCGAGCTCACTTGAATATTAGTTTTATGCTACAGTCATCGACAATAGTGGAGCATAACGTGCCAACACGTACTGCTTGCCTGTTCTCGTTTTTTTTCTTTTTCTCTTGACATTTGGTAAAATGAACCTTTGTCTATCTAAGGAGTCGCTCGTAAAAGCGGGTTCTCAGCATTATGCGTTCTCTTGGGTTGAGTGGGTTAAGTTCTCTCGTACCCGCTTAGCTGACGTTCACACTAGATGGCGCAATCTGCCGGATATTCCCACTACATTTCTTATCTGCGTATAACTAGACTGAAGGATTTGCAGCATTGAGAGATTATCAAAGCTATGCACTATCAATGAGGTTTACTCGCTTATGACATTGTCAAAAGTATTTAAAGCCCAAGGTGAAAGACTGTTGCGTACAAAATTACATAACGCAGCTTGGAGGTGTTCCAGGGTTCGCCTATGGATGGCGCCAATGTACGCGGTTACAGTTATTGCCAAAGAAAGCATTTATGACAATTCTAGGGGAAGCCCATTGTTGTTTGAGGCAATGACAGGTGTTTTGAGAACCAGAACATACAGAGCGAAGTACCAGAAAATGGATACAGTGTGCGCTGCTTGTGGAGAGGAGGACGAGACGGCTGAGCACTTGATACTCTACTGTAAAGGGCTTCACCCTATGCCTACCGAAGACAACATAGATTTAATAAAGTCATTGGGTTTAGAGACAGCGAAGGAAAAGTGGATTTCAAGACAGCAGAGATTACCAAGCAAAGATTAAGTGAATGGTGGCAGAAAGCGAGAGAAAACTAGGTATTTTCTTATTAACTGATGGCAAGGGGGTTTTATAGCCTCACTTTCTTTTCAGTGCGGAGTGAATATAGTTTTCACATTTAAATATTCTAAACTTAAATGGTAAAACAAAATGGCTAGGTGGCGTAAGCTACCGCCCGATCCAGAGGGCTCAGCCGCATTCATCCATCCATCCATCCAGACAAGAGGATCGCAACGCGCTCGAAAGGAGAAAAGGCAACTTTGTAAGCCAGCCTTCGGTTTCGACAATGAACACGTGTCGACGCTTTAACAGGCGACCGCGCGAGACACTCCTGTGTTCCAGCTTGGTTCGTTCGGTTAGTGTCTAGCGTACTTAGTAGACAGCCTTCTCGCCCTCGACTCGTTCGATGAAAGGCCCTACGTATGTACACTTGCCTTGCCCATCGCTCACCAAGAGGTGCTTAGCGTCCTGAACGAGGCTCTCCGTTGGCGCGCCGGCATTTAACGCGTTCGCGTGTTCCCGTATCGTGTCCGCTTAGGCCCCTAACGAGGGCCATTAACGGAAGCAAGGAGGTTAATTTCTTCCACCATCTTGGAGGCCCGCCGAACCAAGAAGTGGCCACATGCGTGCGTATGTGTATCTGCGTGTGTTTATGTGTGTATATCTGTGTATGTGTGTGCGTGTGCCTGTCCGTGTATGCTTGAGCTTGTTTGTGTGCGTGGGTATGTGCATGTGGCGTGCGTGCGTGCGCCATTTCGCGAGGTGCTATCGTAAACATGCCAACCCTCATTACAGGTGTGACTTTGGGTGGTTTCTATTAGCTTAAATTGTTTGGAGGACATGCCAGAGCGCCGTGGGAACTTGTACAGCCGTTGCCAAGCGGCGGGCCTTTGATCGACCAGGCGATCTTTCACGCAAAGCGCGGAGATTAGAAGCAGCTTAAACTTTTTTTTTCTAGCGCGACATAAAAATATTGTTTACACTTTCATAATTACCTCATGGGATGTTCGCGGTAAGTATTCAAACTGATTAATATACTTTCGCTAAATTACCCAAGCATCAAAGAGAATTCGGGGAACGTGAGTACACGGGCTGCACGCGCTCGCCTTTCGTATAGAAAAGGTTTGAAGTACACAACCAAAAAAGCATTTGTGGAACGCGCGTGCGATGCCGTTTGTTTTAGTTTTTTTTAACAGTTACAGCTGCAGACGTTAGAACGCGCAGCGCGTGTACCCTCGTTCCCGCCATTCTTTTTGGTGCATGGATAATTCGGGAAGAAGGTCTATAGACCATTTGCTATATTACCCAAGCATCAAGGAGCATGCAGGGATTGGTGTTCCACGCGCCACACGTGCTGGCGTCAGCAGTAGTAACTTTTCTAAAGCAAATACGTAAAACAAACGGCATCTTGCACGCGCGTTCGTCAACGCTTTATTTTGGTTATTTACTTCGAATCTTTATACGGGGAAGGCGTGCGCGTGTGGCGCGTGGAACACCAATCCCTGCATTCTCCTCGATGCTTGGGTAATGCAGCAAATGGTCATTGTGTAGTTGGTAGTACCAGACGAATTAAATAAGCGTTCTGGTTTGCGGTACCATGCTTTTCGCTGGCGTGGTTCAGGGTTGTAAAGTGCCTAGGTACCAGTAACTGGAAATCGGTATCGAGTTACTTATGTTGTATCTGAGGTACAAACCTAGGTACTTTCATTTCTCGGTATCTGTTTCTGGATCTTAGGTACATTTTCCTGCAACTTGTCACTAAGTGAAGTTACTATTTACAGGTACTTTTCTATTCACTTTGTCAAAATGGTAGAAACTATCAATATTGAAGTATTAACACACAACAATGTGCCGTGAATAACGTTGAGTTAGGTACGTCATGGGAGGCACAGACTGGATCGAACGACGTTTTAGCAAACAAAGCCCCGCCCATGATGTTTCATCGAACGACACTTTAGCGAATGGCGGTTTTCATTTGAGCGAACGGTGGATTAGCGATGCCGTTGTGCATGTCCGCATTGCTGACGGAGGATTTGAGGTACTGCCACCCGGTGGTCGATAGCTTAATCGCGGCGATTGATAATTGGTTTACAGATATGAAAGAACAAAAACATTTGATAATATCTGACATGTGCCATCCAAAATTTAAGGTAGCGTGGATAAACAACGAAGCGGAACGGAAGCGGGCCTGGGATTATCTAAAGAACGAACTTATGCAAACATCAACTATGGAAAAAACGTTTTCAGGCTAACAATGGGGTGACGACGAAGACTGCGAGCACTTTCTTATCTTCGAAACATCGTCCTCATCTGCTTCATGGGAGCAGGAATTTGTACAGTACGCCGAACTTGCTCCGACAAGAAGTCTGGAATGTCTCAAGCACATGCAGCTGCTCAAAAGCGTATGTTCTTAAAATTCAACACTGCAATTCCAAGCAGTGCGGCGGTGGAGCGCGTTTTGGCGTAGGAGGAACAATTGCTACTAAACTTTGATCGAAGATGTTAGATAAACACTTTGACGAGGTCCTGATTCTAAAGTCGAATAGAGCACTTAAATGGGACCTGCAATGGCTTTTTTACTAATTTTTAATTTGCACCAAACCTGAGCGCACTGAACGTAGTAACTTAATGACACTTTTCTTTTCTCGAGTTTCGATTTATTTTAGAAGTTATAGGCGAATTAAAATTACAAAAACAAGCACAAAATAACCTCCTTCATGACGTCCTTGGTTGCTTGAGTGGCCGTGAACTAGACGAGGGGTGGTGAGCTGAGCGAGCGCTCACGGCTGCCGTACTCCATTTCGACGGCGCGAGAGGCGCACTAAAGCGTGTTCTGGATAGGCTGTATGTAGCGGGCAGCTAGAGCGGCTCTCATTGCATTTGCTGCGCGATTAAGCACAAATTCGGCATGACACTTCATTGGCCACAAACGACAGCAAACACGGGGTAAAGATCAGTTCAGAATGGGAGCCACTTCGCGCTGCCATACCGCGAAACGGCCAAACCGCCAGACAAAGCTGCTCACCGAAGGCCTTGGGAACGCTCAGAGCCGGCCGGGTCCTTCGGTCCCTACGGCCGCAGCGCCGCCGCGTACATCCGGGACCTTTCCGTGTCGGCGCCTGATCCAACTACTTTTTTCTAGTAGGCGCCGCCTTTTCCACCGATTGGTGGCGGGTATGTCGACGGATCATTTCTTGTTTCCGTACTTTATAAACTGCATTTGTTTCTTTTCTGATCTCAAATACTGAACAAAAACTACTTTATAAATAATTGAAACGGTTCGCGCCACTTATATTTTGTATTTCGACTAAAAAAAAGCTTTTTAGCGGCTCTGACCAGTAGTAAGCCCAGGACCTAAGACGTCACATTACGCGCGCTTTCGGCACCGCGGGTCGCCCCCGTCGGTGGAGGAGGTTTCCGCGTCGTCCGGTTAAAATATGACGCACTGACATTTAGTGACTCTCTCCGTGCCGCTGGCTTGCCCGAACCCCAAGAGACGTGGAAACCGCAAAAAGGTAGACGCTTAATTATGATTGCAGGGCTTTCCTTATTTCTTGTGAAAGAGTTCCTTATTTCTTGCTGACACCAACAAAACACGTTGATCGAACTCGTTTTTGTGTGAATCCTTAGTATAGCTTTACTTTCAATGTATTCTGACAAATTTGTGGAAAATAAATAAAGAACTTATCTTTGAAGTGACTGTACCTGTACCTAGGTACATTTTAAATCAGTTCCTAGATACGTACCTTAGGTACCTTTTCGTATGAGTAACTGTAATTGTATTTTAGGTACATTTGTGAAGTACCTTTACAACCCTGGTCATGGTCGGCGTGGAAGGCCCGTAGATCCACGTCAGAAATTATGTGAACTTGAGTTAGAGCGCAAAAAGCCATGATTAAGCTGCGAGAAAACTTCGAAGATCACGCATATCAGAGGCTACAGGTCACACGCTGAGGAAACGTGTTAACGTGTTAGAGGTCATATACTCTCTCGTGAAGTCAGCTGTGAGAGATTAAGGACAAGAATTTCCTAGTCTCAAAATTCAAATGGCTCAGGCGTTTTGTGCGTAGAGTCAATAAAAGCCGCGAACGTACTTTATCTTCTTGACAACTTGCGACAGCCAGAACTTTTGTCTACTGAGAAACTCCAGCTCTATTCTATATACCTTTTTCTAGATCATGATGATAATAATAATAATAATAATAATAATAATAATAATAATAATAATAATAATAATAATAATAATAATAATAATAATAATAATAATAGTTATTTGAGGGAAAGAAGTAATTCGAAGAAAAGAAGCAGTGGGCAGCTTAACTAGTAGCAGACCCCTAGAATGGTCAGCTGACTGCAAGCGTAAACAAAATTTATATAATTAAACATAGATATGAACGACTGCAAGAAACGAATGAATATCGCTTCTGTACAAAGTAAAACAAAACTGAAAATGATAGAAATCACTGCGCGACGTTTGAGCAAAAATGAAAAGAAAAACAAAACGAGTTACAGTAAGAGATATATGACTTCTAACGAATTCAAAGAATTTTAATAATAGTCTACGCGAAATCCTTTTTTTCTTTTTTTTTTTTTGGGGGGGGGGAGGCTAAGTAAATTGTATTTTCTAGTAAAATTTCCTGCCGCAAATGCAAAAAAAAAAATGATCTTTTTTTTCTAAATATTGTATCAGAAAGGAAAATCCAAACGTTCATTTTGTAAATCTTTAAAAAAAAGACATAAAACACAAAACGGCATGGACATATACGCTTCCGTATGGCGCCATCTTACCGTGCAGTCCTTTAGCACGTATAATTTCAGGAGTCAAATTCCGCGCGAAATAAAATCGTCTTACGTTTTCTGTTGTCAAGGTCTAAAAACTCGACCGTGACTTTTTTGTTTTTTGTTTTGTTTTACGAACGTTAAACTTACAATATGGCATCTACAGACCAACTTCATATGAAACTAAACATCACATTTTATCAATACTCGTAGCGAATTAAAATTATTGAAAAGCTCGGAAGCCACGCATGAGGTAGCCATGAGGTGTCGCCATCTATGAGCTGAAGGTCGATTTTGAATTCTCGGCTTTCACAACCACGTGCCGCCATCTAGTGTTGTATCTGACCACTTGGAGATGCCCTCAAAGCCAGCAGTTTTGTTGATGCTCACCAGAGGACCTACTAAAGCTACTATACGTCAGTTTTTCTAACAGTACCTGGCACATGGATGTCTGCTGCCGTGTGTGCGCGCGAAAGAAATCTAAGTACGTATTCGTGCATTCCCTCAATGCATGTCTTGTCCGAAGGGGGTGGTTTCATATAAATTTGACCTAACTTGTCGGATGTTTGGAATATAAATGTGGCATAGCCTAGTTTCCCTTGATAAACAAAACTGCACTTGAAAAAAAAAAGAGATCCTAATATTTTAGTTAAAATTGCCAAAGGATCTATTTATTTTTATCAGCTTAGGCCCTTGCTTATAAATGGTTGATTTTTAATCAGACTCCGAGCACGTGTAGCGAACGCTCGCACTGCACAATCCAGGAATCATGGGTTCAATTCCCACCCTGCGCGTTACGATTTGGATCAGCATTGTGCGGTGGGTGGTCCACGATTAGAGACACCATGCTAGCAGGTGACTGTACTTGCTAAATTAGTAGGCCACAGCTGAAACACTAGACGTCCATTAAGGCTGACTAACTTAGTCAGACTGCTAGTTTTTCGTTAGGTAGTAAAATCTATTACAAATCTTTTTTTTTTCTTCTTTTGAAGGAAAAAGCTTTTACATTAAAAAATAACTTCCATGAAAAGATAGTGTAGTACTGTACGACTCGATTTATTTTAGTTATTTTGCTGCACTCAAAACGAACAGAACAAGGTATGCAAGAGCTTCCTCAATCAGATCGAGTTATTTTCCTGTCACTTAGAAATTATGAAATGAGAAATTGATGTCCTTGGTTGACAGATCTGCCCTTTATTAAGCACTCATCGTGTCTCGATAGTTTTTTTATTTATTTTACTGACAAATGTAGTCGTCTGATAGTGGTAGATCGTTATAATTTATTAATAAATTTCGTTCAATGTATGTAGACAATTTCGTCTCTGGTTTTAACCATCATGATTAACTGTCACCAGCTCACCTGCACACTCACCGTCTTTCCATTATACACCGAGCCTTTTCAAGAGGAATTCAAAAACACTTTTTACTCCCTGTTACTAACTGAACACACACACGGAAAAAGGTAATTTGATTGTAAAATCTGACACTCACTCATTATTTAGCAAAATCAAAACCAATCCGGCATAAATATTTTGTTCCCTGTTATTTTGTTCTCAAAATTTTTCAACTAGAAAACGCCCTGTATTCATTCACTCATTTGGTTCTTTCTGAACTTATAAATCCGCTTCTCACTGTTTAATAATTTAGCACAAACCTTTGACTCCACTTCATGGTAGATAATTGTTGCAGAAAATAACAAATCTATTACAGTTAGCTTTGATGGCTACATTTTATGTACACAACTTATGGTGCGTAATTGTGACTGATGTACGGCGTAGTGAAACTGTTTCGATTCGCACTATTTGATTTAATTAATTATTGCAATACTCAAGGCCCAGAGGGCATTACGAATGGGGAGGGCGTAAAAAAATCATTAAAGAATATTCGTCCGTCGTGCTATCAAAGGTGATTAGTTAACGCTCTCTTTAGATAGTTCAATAGACGGTATGTTTACACAGAGGGGCTTGACGTGGGTTCCAGTCAGGTTACATCCTTGGTACAAAGGCGTCGATGTATGCTCACGTTTGACCATTGGGTATGCAGGCTTTAAAACTATGATCCACTTGTACAGAAATGTACGAGGGGCTAAGGAATACGTCACTTTAGTGAAGCGTTAGAATGATAAATTTTGTAGACAAGACATAGACGAGATATTCTACGAGGTAAGGAGAGAGAAGAGATAAAGGGTTTTTTATTGCTGAAGTTGGCGCAGTCACTGAGTAGCTTCCGTTTTAGCCTCCGTATTGAGCCGGAACTGCGATAAGTTTCCGTAATAAATGTACAGAGGGCGAAGCGATAGGCACGAACAAGGAATCGCCGGTTTTCTTTATCTCTCACACTTAAAATACGGTTAGTAATACAAGTAGTGTGGCTGAACGTGGTCATCCAGAACAGTAACTTCGACAGTAAAATTTTATGTTCGTGAACTGAAGACGTTGGGCTGAGATACAAAAAATTCGCCGCTCGCGCTAAATGGGTCGCGTTGCGTCTACGGCTCGCTAGCCGTCTACGGCTCTTTGCGGTTCCAAGAGACGCGCTCGGCTTGCCTGGTAAGCGTACACGGCCCGCTACAATTAGGAGGAAACAGATGTGTACGAGGGGTGAAGCTCTAGTCGGGTATAAAAATACGTATGGATAAGCCAATGAACGAGGTGCAAATAAATTTTCCGCATAAGTAGTCTTTAAGTGGCGAAGTTATCGTACGCCAATGTATATATGTGCCGATCTCTAAAAAAAATCTATACCGAAGAAAAAAAAATAGTTATTCCTTTGCATGTAGAGGAAACTGTGAGAAATCGTCTGGTTTTCGGTGCCACTGGCAAATAGCACAATATAAAGCGAAAACCTCAACTTCTTTAGGATGAACACACAAACCTACACCATGTACCCTGAAGAAATGAATTTACAGTTTTCTTTTAGCGCAAGAATTAACTGATAATCGCCGAACACTTTCCGCCCAAAAGAGGTCCGAATCAGATGCTAAAGCTCCAGAACTACCGTCATCTCAATCACAAGTGATAAGTGATTTTTCTTTTTTTAATTTAAGGGGAAACTATAGGGCACGTTTTTCCTTATTTGGAAACGGACGCCGTTCAGCTCCATGTAGTCGACAGTTCCGTCGGCCGCCATTTCCCATTGAAATCTTCTGATAATCGCCTATAACTTTCCTGTCTCATCGCACTCAATCTGTGATTGTCGAAAATGCCACTTCCTCTCCACTGAATGTCATCTCCGGCGTCCCTCAGGGTTCAGTTCTTGGCCCACTTCTTTTCCTAATTTATATAAACGACATTGCTTCTTCCCTCTCTTCCACCGTGAGATTGTATGCTGACGACCTTGTGCTCTATCGCAAAATTTCTTCCATCAATGAATGCATAATTCTACAAAACGATCTAGAGAAATTAACAACCTGGTGTGAATCTTGGCTCATGACGATTAATCTGGATAAATCTAAAATTATGTCGTTTTCCAGATCATAAAATAAGAGTCACTAATACTTATTCTATTTCATCTTGTGAACTAGAACGTGTTGCCACATTTAAATATCTAGGAGTGTTCCTTGCTGCAGTCTTATCATGAAAGCGCCACGTCGACTACATCTGCTCTAAAGCAACTAGAACATTAGGATTTTTAAGACATCGTCATCTCGCAGACCCATATGTCAAACGTTTAGCATACACTACGTTAGTTCGGACGAAACTGGAATACGCGTCCATCATATGGGAATCCTCACTCAATTGTATCTCATTAACCAACCCGAAGCTGTCCAAAATCGCGCCACTCGTTTTATTACTCGTGATTATTCTCGAGAAAAGAATTTCCTGTCTAAAACAGTCCATATCTCTCCATACACTCGACACTCGTAGAAAAATCGAACGGCTCTCTTTTATGCACAGACTATAACTACAACCCATGGTCACCAAAACCATTTATTTTCCCGGCTCATCATATTTCCTCTCGCCTAGATCATCCATGTAAAGTCGAACCCATTTTCTCTAGAACTAACGCCTACAAATGCTCACCTCTCTCCCTCTATGCATTTCTGAATGGAATTGCATGCCCTCAAGCCTGGTCACGATACGTGATCATAACCATTTTACGCAGGAGCTTGTTAAGTGGTTTAAGTAATCTCTGTATAATGATGCTTTCTTCTCATTGTTCTCATTCAATGTTTTCTCTCCAATTTTTGTGTGAATTTGATGTACCCCGTTATGTAATAGGTAGTTTTAGAATAACGTACGCCATTTTAGCGCACGCTAGCGCTAAATTTAGCGCTTGTATTAGCGCACGCGACACAAGAGAGTTTTAGAATAGCGTTTATCCGTCGCGACGCAAAAGCCCATGCAGCTCGCGCTTGCGACGCTACCAAGATACAGTCACAATTTTTATTTCACACACGAAATGCTGTAACTTCAGAAATAAAACAAGTTTTTTGGTCCTAAGTAGCACTTTAGATTTGTTTAAACATGAGAATGCGAGGCGAGCGGTTGACCGGTCGTGTCCGCTTGCGTCGCCTCGGCAAAAGAGGTCTCGTGTACAGACCTTCGCACATCGTACCTGGCCGAGAATGTTCGCGCGTCACAAGCATCAACTGGCCGGTGATCGTTGCCAAACCGAGCACAATGTCGTCCCGTATTGAATATTACAGTCGCGAGGATGCCGCCGACGTCGCACTCACGAGTCACCACGCAGCCAAAGCAGCCGCCGACATAATCCTGGAAGCCGCCATTTTTTTAACTCTGCTCGTCTTGGCTTTAGCCAACTTCTCATCACGAATCCTCCTCGAAGTAGCGCAAAGACTCTTTGCGTACGCACGCTATTTCCGAGAAATAGCGCACGCTAAAATAGCGCACGCAAAGCGCAAAATCTGATTTTGCGTTCGGAGCATGCGCAGTGGCGATGACGCTATTCTTTGCGTACGCAAAGCTTTAGCGTGCGCTATTCTAAAACTCCCTAATGCCTCACGATAGAGGCCGCTTAAGGTAATAAAATGAAATGAAATGAAATGAAAAAAAGATAACGGTTGGGTCTGAAACTTTCGCATCTGTCCGGACCACTATAGGGCTAAATGCGGGCACATAAATGAAAGTTCAACGCTGCGTAGTTCAATTCCTCAGCTAGAATTTAGCGGGAAAATTGATGTACCGGGACTTGACGTCACGGGACATACGAACCAATTCAGTTTCCCCGATAAATTTGCGTGGAAAGTGCCGTCACGTGACATATATACCTTAGGGGAAATACGGCGAGTGTCGTATACGTGCAACTCGATTTTCCCGCTAAATCTAGCAGGAACATTTAAGTTTTGCAGTCAAAGCGTCAATTCAGTTTCCCCGTTAAACTTAGCGAAAGATTGACGTCTGGTGACCTATACCGCAAATCACTTACGCGCTAAACTTAGCCTGAAAATTCACGTTGTGGCCAGAACATCAACTCAGCTTCCCCGCTTAACTTATCGGGAGACTTACGTCACATGACCTATACACCAATTCAGTTTCCCCACTAAATTTAGCGGAAAATGTACGTCACGTGTCAAACCAACTCCTCACAATTCCCTATAACGCATTTTATGCATTACAGTATCATGTAATCCATTCATGAAATACAGGACTCTGAAAGTAAATTGGTCGCTGTCAATAGATCTTTCTCAAAAGTTCATCGAGCAACATTGTTCGATCACCATTGCTTGCTCACGAAACGCGTGATTGACTCCGAGTCCTCGACGAACGGTGACGTCAGCGCTCGTTATCAACACGAGCTGAGCCGAGTTGACGCCAAATGCTGACGTCACCCTCGTGTCCAATACATGCTCAGGGTATGTGAGGAAGCAATGGCGAACAGTCGTTGGCGCGGACTTTTGAGAATGGTCTATTTCTTTACCCCGACAGAGCTCGGGAGCACCAGGTAGAAGACAAAGACAGCTTGAGTTTTGGTAGTCTTGTGCCTCCTTCTGTGCATTGTACCAGCCGGATCAGTGTCACCAGTGTTAGGGACAGCAGTAACCATCTACGCGCTTTTCCGCCAGGGCTCAGGAAATATTTTGCCTCCCGATATTTGTCGGTTGCTAAGGCACCACCACAACGGCCTCATTCGAGCCGAACTTGGATGTGCATGTTTTCCGAAAGGGGATTCGAAGTAATGAGACATTATGAGCGTTTGCTTCCTGAGTCGGATATGCTATTGCCACCCTCTGATATTTTTAAAAAAGAATAAATACAAATTTACACGCCCCCTCCTTACTGCTGCTCCTCACTTAAAATTATTTTTCTGTGTTTTTTTGCTTGCGTATGTCTGTCTAGACGCGCCTGCTACGGGAGGACGCATAGACTTTCCTGTAGCATGCAATCCTAAGTGATGATTATTCACGAAGAGTTGATGTGCATATCTTGCATTCACACAACTCGATCCAGTCTATGTTTAGGTATGCGTATTGCGACTCGTCTCTTCAGAAATTACACGTAAGCATATGGATTCGTGTGCCTTGCAACGAGGAAAACATGTTCACTCCCAGTGAGAGCATTGTTCAGCAGAGTGCTTACGCCCCACTTTTTGCTTTTCTCGTTAGATAAATGCTGAGACAAAGAGCTGTTGTCGGAGCAGACTGAATACATGTGTTGTCTCTTTTACAACCAGACATCCATCATCACGCTTTGAACCGTGCTCTGCTCGAAGAATAGAAGTCCTCGATGTTGTGTACAAATTTATTTGCTTCTGCTCGTCCTTTTTCTCAGTTAAATGGGAGGCACGATTCCAAAAGCCGTGATGAAAGGCTGGCGACTTTTTTTTTCTTTTGGCATGCAAATTCATTTTTGATTTTCCGGTATTAATGCGCCTGGAAACAAGCACTCGAAAAGAAAAAAGTGTAGTACAACACTTACAGATACAAAATCAGCTACAGTTGTTGTTTCGGGTATATCTCCCTCATCCCACGCTGCCGAATGGCGTCGCCGAGTAAACCAACGCTAGCTGGAGGTAGCATCACATGGAGGCCTACCTTTCCGCCGATTTCTAATAATAACAAGAAGGATGGTCACCTTTGACAAAAACATGGACACTAAGTTCTAGTAGGTTTTCGAATGCTTCGACCTATAAATATTCTTTTCTGGTGAATGGATAGATTGAGAAGGCTGAATTAGGGGGGGAGGGAGGGGGGGAGGGTGGGCTCGTTGTTACACAGAAGACAGGGTGCAAACAAGAGCTGTGCGGTGTCATTATGTTTCTTTTGTGTTTGTTTCGGTATGCACTGTATTTTACCTCAATAAGGCTGAATTCTTCGAATAGGAACAGCAGCTCGCGCCCTAACCAATTTGTTTTTCCTCATTTTTTTCTCTCAAATAAAACGAAGCTCAACATTTTTAACAGTACGGTCTCGTCCCAGAAAAAGTAACTGGATGGTGGAAAAGTAGAACCAAGCTTCGTGTATGGTAGCTATTTTGGTCCTTGGAATGAGCAGCTTCTTCTTGACCCCTCCATTTCTGGTGAGCCGATCCAAATTTGCGATGACAGGTTGCTCTGTGAAGACGTTTCTTCTATACCGAATTTCGTCATCCACACTCCGTCGAAACATGCGCACATATTTTGCACCATCACCACGGGTGGTGGTGGCGCTTGGCGACATTGAAAAACAATTTTCCTCTCTTGAAATATGTAAGAATAACGATATAATCGTAAGACATCTGCGGGATATGCATGATCTAAGCGCCAGGCACTTATATTGGTGAGGAACGCTCCATAACGAACTTCGCGAGGCTGATTCAGAACGATCCTTTTGAAGCGTTGAAGATTGGAAAGGTCCGAAATGGCGATTGCGATGGCAACTGAGACCAATCAGCCAATCGCATTTCGAGGCTTTGGTTGTATATATGTTGGTATCTGGTTGCGTCATGCTAGCAGGCGGGGAAGGCGGCGGCACTACTTTCCCAAGATCAAGTTCATTAGTCCTAGACACACATTATCTCTCAAGTAAAAAATGTGCCATCTATCACAGGGGGTGATCAAAACTACCATTGTAGCCACTGACAGGATATGAAAAGCGGGGAGCCCTTTCTTTTGTCCCACTTTCAGCGCGCGAGCTGCGACGTACTACTTGTTGCGGCATCTTCCGTTAGGTGCAGTATGCAGATGGCCAGGTCGTCTGCGTTGGACTGAGTGCGCCGTCCGCTCGCTTAGCCTATCGAGACAATGGCGCTACAAGAAGAACCCTTGCTAACTCGGCCCTCTGCGACGACGTTGGCCGTTGACCGAGGCAAGCTATAGTTGGTCTCATATTTTTGCAGGCTAGGAGTTGCGCCTTGATATTTGGCGAGCTCAAATACACCACTAAAATACACCCCTAATAAAATTCTGATATTTATACCTGCAGGAGCCAATACTCCTCGTCAATGTTAGAGCCAGCCTGGAGATCTATGCGACTATTTATTCCATCCTCGCAGGCAGTGTTTAACTTCAATTTGAACTAAACAATAGCTGTAAAGCTGCCAATCCTATTATATCTTAAAACGCAGTGGCTTCAAACGTACGTTCAGGGTTACGGCGTCCTGACCGGTAACCTAGAATATGCATGCAAGCGCGGTCGCATTCTTCGCAAGTAGATCCTGGCAGCGGATCAAAAGCCCGGATTCCAAACGACTTTAGAACGTGACTTTAATTTCGTTTCACTGAGACATGACGCTACCTGTAGGGCATTTTAAGAAAATCTCCTGGCTTAGACATCTCGTCAAATTCAATGAAGGTGCGATAGTACTAATACGCAGTTCCCATCTTCCTGCGAATCCTCGTTATAGTCCGTTTCACACTGAGTGAAATCTATTTATTAATGACTTAGCTTAGACCATCAATTCCTCCATAGGGCCGTTTGCTGACGGCTGTGTTATGTAGAGCAGTGTAGACAGTGCTGGCGATTCAGCCTTTTTACAGTCAGACCTAGATAAAATACCGGACTGGTGCAGCATTTGGGAGGTGGGCTTGAATATGGAAAAGTGTGTGCAATTCATATTTCGTAGTTAACAAAACCCTGTGTAGTCGTCCTATTTTAATATTGATTAGAAATTAAGTAATCACACTGATGTCAAATATCTAAGCATTACTGTATGTATGTATGTATTTCTGGCGGCAATTGCTCTTTTTAACGAGCGTCTATAAAATAGACATGCCAATAAATAAAAGAAGATAAAGAGAAAGATAATGAAAATAAAAGGAACTAGAAAGTCAGAAATGGTTCGTAGTCACTCTGAAGTATCACGAGTGGACTTTCCACCATGCCTCGAGCCTCCTCTTTGAGCACATCACATGTTTGTTCTCCTCCGTAAAACCGAGGGCCTGCTCAATGCGGGTGCCGACGTCTGTCGCAGGTACGATTGCCGGACACTCAAGGAGCAAGTGTTGGGTAGTTTCTTCTACTTCACCACATGCACTGCACACGGTTTCGGTCACGTTCACATCGTACCGCTGCCTGTAGATGCGGGTGCGTAAGGCACCACCGCGGGCCTCGGCAAGGAGTCGGCTGCCCAGTGTGTTTCCACACCAGCGGACGGCAGCGATGTTGGTCTTGAAAGCCGCGTATAGGTGCATGCTGGAATGTTCTTCCATGTCGGCTCTCCACCGATTCGTCTCGGCGGTGTTAATCTGTCCTCTCACCTTCGCAACCCAATCTTTCTTTGTGGAGGGCTCGTCGCTCATCGAGAAGGCGCCGTACTTTGTCCCGAGTCGATTGGTACGCCGCCTCCATGTCGTGTGTAGGTTCTTTAAATGAATGTAAATAAAAACCCTTCGTGCCCAGCGATCTCCGTCCATATGTCGCAGTCGGGCGTAATACTCCAGCTTGCTGCTGGCCTCCCGTGCCTCAAACGAGGACCAGCCAAGGTCCCCTTGCACAAGTTGATTAGGCACTCTCCCGTGACATCCCAGCGCCTGACGCCCGATCTCTCTTTGCCGTCGCTCAAGGTATTCCCTAATTTCGCTGGGGACACATGTAACAGCATTGACGAAAGTGAGGCCTGGCACAGCGACAGCTTTCCACAGTTCTCGGGTAGTTAAATAACGGTCGCAGCTCCACAGGCTCTTTCGACGAAGCACATTGCGCTTTCTCAGTGCCGATGTCTTGAGGTTTTGGTGGTGTTCTGCCAGATAATCTGCTGAAGCAGTTAGTGTCACCCCGAGGTATTTGTACTTGGTACTAACAGGGAGCGCAGCGTTCTGAATGGTAAGGGATTCAAGGCCCTCTATGTCTCCGGAGAAAAGGACAGTTGCCGACTTTTTGGCATTGAACCGTAGTCGAAGTCGAGCCGCTTCTGTTTCACAGGCGTTGAGCAGTACATTCATGTCTGACACGTCATCAGCCATAAGGACAATGTCATCTGCAAAAGCAAGTCCAGGAAGCCGCCAACTGACGACGTCTCCATGTAGAGTGTGTTGCAGGGAAAAGCCAACGCCCGTGTGTTCTAGTGCTCTCTCTATACCGCATGTGTAGAGCATGTAAAGAACAGGTGACAGCGGGCAGCCCTGACGTAGTCCTCTGCACACCAGAACGTCATTAGAGGCGACCCCGTTGAACTTTGCCATCACGTGATTGCCATCATATAGTCGCTGTATTAAGCCTACCCAAGGTTCAGGCATGTTGAGCTGATGAAGTTGTTGTAGCATCAAAGAATGGGGGACACTGTCATATGCCTTAGCAACGTCTAGAAAGCAACAGATGAGGTTCCGCTTTTCCACCCGCGAGATCTCTATGCACTGCGTCAGGATGAATACGTTGTCATCAAGCCGACGATCCTTTCGAAAACCGTTTTGTAGTTCCGTGAGAACACCAGTACTCTCGGCCCAATAGGATATGCGCAAATTGAGAATGTTTGCAAACACCCTGTATGCAACAGCTGTTACAGTGAGAGGGCGGTAATCACTCAATCGTTGTTTGTTGCCTCCTTTCTTGGGAATGAACGTGACTCGACCACGTCTCCAATCACTGGGAACTGGTTCATCTCCGCGAACTATGCGACTAAATAGGTGCGCCATTTGATCTCGTGCATCTGATTTCAAGCGTTTCAACACCTTAGCCGAGATTCCGTCCAAGCCCTGTGATGTATTCGCGTGTAATCTCGTGAGTGCGCGATCTATATGCACCCGCCCCACAAGGGTTAGATATTCATCTGTAGAGGCCGTCGATAGGATGTCTTCTTTGAGGCAGACTTGGTCATGTCTGTCTTCTGCAGGAATTTCCACATCAGAGCCAAACAGAAGGTAGAGTTGTTGCTCAAGCAGCTCTCCAACATTTTGAACTGGGCATCCACTGTCATAATCAAGGAGTTGAGGAGCACTGTCTTTGCCATCTAGAGATCGCATATATCTCCAGAATTTTTCTGCGGCTCCTTTTCCGCCATCTCTAATCTCCGCCATGACCTTGCATTCGTGTGTTTGTTTTTTTGCTTCCACAATGTCTTGCGTGATTGCCTTGTTCTTTCGGTACTCCTCCCATAGTCGTAAAGTAAAAGGATTCTTCCCAAAAGTCTTTAGCGCTTGCCTGTGTCGCCGGTTAGATTCCTGTCGTATCTGAATTGCTTGTTTAATTTCAACATCCCACCATGGAACAAGGTTTCGTTTTCCTCCCATGTTCTTTACGATGGAGTGTTTAGCAATGGCAGTCCTAAGCTCGGTCGCAAAATCATCATAGCTGCGGGCTTGCGCACGTCGAGTACTCTCTTCAAAATTTTGGACAACAGTGTCTATGTCTGCTTCGCGCAGTAGGGTCGTAACTTTGCGCGGCGTGAAATTCCGAGTTTTTTCCACAGTACCAAAGTGCAGGAAGATGCTGTTGTGGTCGCTGCTGACACTGCACTCGCCCTCTTCATCCACAACCATTTTTTGAAGAAGCATGCCAAGTCTGTTTGACGCGAGTGCATAATCTATGCAGGTCCGATGGTCTCGCACTGTCCATGTATATTGTCCCTCACACTCTTCCCTTAGGTTCAATATTTCCAGTTCGAGATCCTCTGCCAATTGTCTCATCATCCTGCCGTTGGAATCTTCCCGCATGTCTAATTCAACCAGATGTCCGTTAAAATCTCCCAAAATAAGCACGGAGATGCCTCGATCCAATTTGTGGATATCTCGGCGAACACACTCAAGGACGTTTCTATTTTCTTCGTGGTGGTTGCTTCCTACAGAAATGTAAATGATGCACACAGCTGCCAATACGTTGCCTATTTTTCCATGCACCCATAGGTGTTCCCGGCAATCTTCCGACGTTCGAAGCCATGTTTGTCCATTACTGGACCAAAGGAGACCAATGCCTCCACCTCGCCGCTCTCCTTCAACTCTATTGCAGCCAGTCCAGCACCAGGCCGGATCTATAGGGGGTTCTCCATATCTCGCAAGTGGGTTTCCGCTACGCCAAATATAGAAACACCCTTATTGCAAAGAACCGCGTACAATTCATGCCACTTTCGCTGCCGCCTTGCACCATTCACATTCAAGAAGCCTACCACCACACTTTGCTTTTTTCGACGGCGTGTTGTTAGCCTCGTCCGACTCGGAACGTAGACGTGATCGACTTCGTCTTCCGTTCCGAAACCCCGTCTTCCTATCTCCTCTGTCGGTACATGTCCTCCAACTGTTGTCGCACCACTTGGTGCACGTAGTGCATCACCTCCATCGATGGAAGGACAGTAGGGTGCCGAGGGCAGTCCCCGGTGATCCAATGGTGAGGCCGGAGGTCCGGAACTGGAGGAAAACTGTCGGTCAGTTCGGCTGCCCTCGTGGGTGGCAAGAGATGATTTGCTGGGTGACAGTTGTAGCCTTCTGGGAATAAGTTGTTCAGCATCTTGTCGTACCCAGAACGAAGGCTGTCCCTGTGATCCGTTTTCCTGCGGAGGGGTGGTGTGGAGCATTGTCTTTGTGGGTGTACAGGCCAAGTCGCACTGGTAGTTTGAGGCCGCATCTCGAGCCCCGCCAGTGATGGGTATTCCTTCAGGTACTGTAATTCAGAGTACAGATAGTTTTTTTTTTTTTTAAGTTGGGAAAGTTACATTTATTGTGAGGTCTGTGCAGATGAGTAATAGGGCCAGGGGGAAATAATATAGGAGATAATTATCAAAAATAATTAACCAAAATTTGTTCAATTATTTTACAGCAATAATGTAATCGAACGAAGTACAAGA
>JAZHYW010063097.1:0-13462 GCA_037355805.1 Ixodes ricinus
GATACGCATTGCTGTATTTGTTTCTGCTTCTTTCACCTTATTTGACCCTGTTTTAAAAGCTACTTACTTTTTTTTGTAGTCCAACTTCTAGGGTTGGCCCACTTTATTTGTGAATACCAATTTCCAGCCAGGTTATTTGCATCTCAGTTACCCTTTTTGTAAGTCAGCTTTTTGCGAGCACTTCGAAAATGGTAATAGTCTTCCTCTTTTTTCTTCCTGTTTTTACACCAGCCGGACGCATCTTATCTCAAGCTGATATTTTCACAAATAAAACATAATGGTGGGTGACGTAGACTTGATACGCTGAGCTTGAGGAGAGAGTGAAACTCGTGAGTGGGGCCATAGCACCGCTTAGTTAGTACTCTGCCCTTCGCTGCCCGTGGCATCAGCGGACGTCTATCGTGGCGAACGCCGGAATAAACTACAGTCGGTCCGTGCTACACACGCATGGCAACACACACATGGCAAACGTGCGTTCACATTTCCTTGTTTTAACCAACGTTCTAATTAATTGTTGTTATGAGTGTCCTGTGTTTTGTCTCGATTATTTATATTTAAACATTGAAAGCTTTTTCTCATTCACCAACATCACAACCGAGGCTCGACCTGTTCAGAACCAAAGGAAGAAGAATATCGAGCCAAACCTTATTTATTATTTAGTTATCACCTTACTGTTACCAACTCTACTAAAACTCTCGAATATCAGGCAACGTCTGCAGCGACGAAGCTTTGCTCTAATCTTCGAGGTAAATAGTACTTATATTGCTTCGCTGAAAAAGCTGAATGCAGAGCGTAAAACATTCGTGAGGCACAATATGGCAATCCGATCCAGTGCCTCAGTTCAAAGGGTGTTCAGCGTATAGCAGTCAACATATTGAGTAATAAATAACGCAAAATGTCTGACGAGACTTTCGAGAGCCAGCTGTTGCCCAAAATACTCAAGGTCAATAAATCGAACAGGTGGCAACAGTAAAACTTGAATAACCTTCTTCCCTTTGTTTCTTAATTGAGGAAAATATTGTTCAAAGTAACGCCACAAAAGTAACAGATTACTTTTGGGGGTAACGGTCACTTACTTTTATGAGAGGGTAATTGTAATTGTAATAAATTACAATTTAGCCTTGAGTAATTGTAAATGTAATTCCTTACTATTTTTTAGTAACGTGTACAAGTCTGGATTGTTGTGTGTGGCGTTTTTTGAATCACTCTCAGTCTCAGAGTATTCAAAAGAGAGCGTCTATATTTTTAGTGTGATATATATGGAAGTAGATAAAACGACATTGCAACTACTATTTATTATTCGTCGCTTCAATCTTTGTAAAAATCCCCGAACATGCCTACGCGAACAACTGTGACCTAAATTGCGGATTTTTTTTTTAGTCGACTATGTTTAGTATTACTTTTAAAATAATACCACGTGTAGAACCTTTCATTGTCTTGCGAATTAAACAAAGTTTGTGCCTTTATGATGTACGAGCACTGAGAAATAAATTATGAAACAAAGAAGGTTTTCACTTTTCGTTCAATTAAAGCACGCTGTAAAAAAAAACATTTTTAATTTTTGTTTTTTGCGTTGCGTTTTTTTTACACCCTTCTTTTACCCAGAATACATTCCGTTAGAGGTATTTGCACTGGTTTCGAGTTTTAAGCCTCTAAATATGCTAAAAGAGAGCAAATGCCGATGGTGGGTTTTGACGATTGTCGTGTGTGGCGTTTTTGAACCACTCTCAGTCTCAAAGTATTCAAAAGAGAGCCTCTATATTTTTGTATTGTTATATATATGCAAGTCGGCAAAACGACATTCCAACTACTATTTATTATTCGTCGATCCAATCTTTGTAAAAATCCCCAAACATGCCTCCGTGAACAACTGTGACCTAAACTGCGGATTTTTTTTAGTCGACTATGTTTAGTCTTGTTTTTAAAATAAAACCACGTGTAGAACCTTTCATTGTCTTCCAAATTAAGTAAAGTTTGGGCCTTTATCATGTACGAGTACTGAGAAATAAATTATGAAACAGAGAAGGTTTTCACTTTTCGTTCAATTTCAGCACTCTATATAAAAAAAACTAGGGTTGGGAAATTGATCGATTAACCTACCGATTAATCGATTAATGATTTAATCGCGATTAACTTTTTTAACCGGTTAATCGGTACAATTTTGGCGAACCTAAAAAGGTAAGAACTCAGCGCTTTCACCACGCAGACATGGACGAGTACACCTGTAAGAAAGGCAAACTTTAGGCTAAATTTTAGCCTAAAGTAAGCTGTAGGGACGAGATTTGTAACTCCAGACAATTGCAGTAGGTTACACGTGTCCCGTCCATTTCAACGCCGTTCGAGTGTCTGTTTAGCGCAGCAGAGGCTATTGTGAACCATTATACTGTAAGGTCGAGTCTCCAAAAAGACTGTCTTGGTTGGCAGCCGCTAAAATGCCGAAGATTCGCTTTACGTTTAAAACTCTTTCATAACATTTATAATAACAAAACGGGCATCAACAGGGGATCGTTTCTTCAGCTACCTCACATCACGCAGGGTAGATCATCAAAATAAGGTTCGCGAATATTCGTGCCGCACTAATATCTTTAAACACTCTTTTTTTCCTCTTACCACTCATCAATGGAACTGTCTACCCGAGTCGCTTGTCATGGTATCATCCAACAATGTGTTTTTTTTTCCAGACTTATTGAAGAGTGCTTGTACCTTATCTCCTGATATGTCAAATGTATTAATAATTGTATAAAGCTTACTATTCTTCTTGTTCTTGTCACTAGCAAACTTTATGTCACAAACCTAGAGTTCGTTTATTGTTTTCCTCTGGCTGTATATCCCCCCCCCCCACACTTTTTCTGTAATGCCTTTGGGCGCTGAAGGGCATATTGAATAAATAAATAAATAAATAAATAAAAATCAAGGGAGGTCGCTCTTACCGAAAAATATCAACGAACCTCTTTTCCTCATGCAGCTGAAGTAACAACCTGTGTGCGTGAGTGTCTTTGAACTGTTCTCAACTACACATGGAGGCTGATTCGAAATCCAAATGGTATATTCCGCCGTTTGTCACGAATTCAACATAAAAAAAGCTTTTTTTTAAATATTTTGTTTGAAAATGAACGAGGCCGATTAATCGATTAATTAATCGATTAAAGGGTGGCGATTAATCGGGTTAAACGTTTTAATCGACGCCCAGCCCTAAAAAACAAAAAAACACATTTTTAATTGTTGTTTTTCTCGCGTCGTGTTCTTTTCACACCCTTCTTTTACCCACAATACATTCCGTTAGAGGTATACGCACTGGTCTTGAGTTTTAAGCCTCTAAATATGCTAAAACATTCTGTTCTGTTATCAACATGAATTTCGCATTAAAAATATAAAATTTCGCATTTAAAAATCTAGGTTTCCAATAGGAAGTGTATTTTACTCTAATGTTTTACAATGTTATATTTTGATATTTCTAACGTAGTATAGATTATGTAGCGCATAGGGTTTAGGCTTGAGGCCTCTCCAATCATGGCACCGGCGGAAATTGTCTGAAAACCCGCTTTCGGCAGTTGCGATTTTATAGTGTTGAGACGTTTAGAATTGCAAGCTTGTTATTATACGCCTAACGACCTCAATGTCTTTTATATGATTATTTATTAAACGTCCCTTAGATTAATTTAATAAAGAATAAAATATACAGCTATAACCCATAAACCCACCATCAGCATTTGCTCTTTTTTAGCATATTTAGAGGCTTAAAACTCAGAACTAGTGCATATACCTCTAACGGAATGTATGCTGGCTAAAAGAAAAGCGTAAAAAAACGCAACGCGAAAAAAAAGTTTTTTTTGTACAGCGTGTTTAAATTGAACAAAAGCAGCAACATTGCAAAAGAAAGATTTCGGGGGGGGGGGGCGAGCGGGTCTCCCCCCCCCCCCGAAATTTTCCTTTTGCTGGGACCTCCTCTCCCTCCTCCTCCTCAACAGCATTTTTTCATCGGCGCCCCCCCCCCCCCCGAAGCAAAATCCTGGCTACGTGCCTGCTTCCACCGTATCTGTTTCTGCGCCAAAATGGCCGATTAAAGCCCAAATGGAAGTCACGTGCAGTTCCTCGAGTGGCCGCTGCGTTAGAAATGGCGGCGTTGTGATTAGCTCGGTTCTCGAGTACGGACCGGTGCCACTTTTTCAGAGCAGTCTCTATGGGAGTTTCCCAACTGAGTGGTTCTAGTAACGTTGGTATTGCATAAATGCTTGAAAGAAACAAAATTGAGGTTCAGCTTTCAGCCGAGGTTGAGGATTTTAGTCGTCTATAAAGGTAGCTTTTTTTTCCAGTTCTTTACATTTTGGGAGGTACTGTCGCATTTTTTTTTTTTTGCTTTGTATTATTTTTATGTTTATTTCCTGTTGGTTTTACTTCGGATATTATTTGCATAAGCATTTTGGAGACTGTCCTCGCGCCTGTGGATATTGTAATCATTGATTCGGGAGCCCTAATTCGGTTCTTATATATTTTTAGAGCCATTGTAATTTCAACTCAAAGCAAATAATTAAGAAAAAAAACATGAAGCGTGTGTATGTGAATGTGGTCGTATTAGCGCGTGTGGATTGTAGTTTTATATTAACCCTATTAAAATATTCAGATATGGCGAATTGTCACATTTTTATTTGCCTGGGTAACAAAAGTGTGTCAACCAATTTTATTTTAGCGATCTGGTGTCTTCGAGTATATGAACTACTTTATTATTATTTATTGAAAATATAAGAACGTAGGATTGCATTATCCCAAATTGTCAAGTTCTATGATTAATTTACCAAAATTCACAAAATAAATGTACAATTCGTGACATTTATTCGGCGATGCTTAAGCCTCCTCAAACATTGGGGCAAGGAATGAACAAATGCGTTTCATTCTTAACATGTCATTTGAAGTTATATGGACCAAGATGGTCACTCCCAGAAATAAGTAATTGTAAAGTAATGGCATTACTTTTTGAAGTAATTTGTAATTGTAATGAATTATTTTTCATGTAGTAGTAGTTGTAATTAAGGTTAAACTACTTTTGGAGCAAAATAATTGTAATTGTAATTAAATTACATATTGCAAGAAAATTACCATGTATGGTCTGCTTCAATTTGCCGCGGCACACTAGCGCCAATTGAACCTCTATACTTCGCTTCAGCTGCCGTCCGAGCGCAGCCAAAGCTACGTGTGGCCGGAGCCAATCACACGCCGGCAATAGATCCCGCGATCTCGCCGGCACTTTTGTATCACCTCCGCTGCGCCGCTGGTCGTCCGCGCCGCCCGCGCTCGCCGAGTATTTCGTCTGCTACGGGTGTATCAACGGTATCGTCTCTTACAGGTTTAAAACGTGGCCTCTCACGTTCTGAAATTTAGTCACAGGGGATGTCAGTACGTAGGGTGGCCGCTGACGTCTGTGTCCGAGCGTTCCACCTGTTCGGCATTTCGGCATAGTTTCGAGATGCGAGTAAACATTGCAAGGTGCTCGATGACCCGGCCGGTGATGTTTCCTTGTATTGTCTGGATATACCAGGGCTTGAGCCGCAGTCCTTTCCACCAGCTTCTCGGCGTTCAATGTGATCGGAAATAAAAGGTGCCCTGATTTCGCCACGTATCAGTAAATTGTAGTGGCCCGGACGCTTTTCTTGTTTACAACGCATTCGCGGTACGACGCGGCCGGAGTTTCTTGCCGAATTTGGAAGTAGACAATCTACATGACCTCTCGCGTCTGACGCCCAAACGTGCCTTTGCGAAAGGACGTTTTGAAGCGACTCGGTGAGGAAAGCAGCGAAGCACACGAATAGGCCATTACGGGACCGAGATCACACAGAAAAACCGAGCGCTGCAGCCTTGTTGCCAGCTGAGGTACGTGTTTTCACCAAACCACATGCATTTACATATATTATTAAAACATAAACTGCAGATATTTAACTCTTTAGTTGCAAATCGATTCTCAGCAGTACACATCTGGAATATTATGCAATGTTTACGCACAAAGCAGTTATTTTAAAAAATGTACTTTTGCGGACTACTTTGTGGTGCGTAGAACGCCTCTTCTCGAAGTTGCGAACCGTCCCTCAGCCTTTGGCTGCGCTCGGACGGAAGCTGAAACGAAGTATAGCGTACATTATACCTATGGTTTGCACTTCAAGGTCGCGTCACTTGCAGCAGAAGTTGGCCTGTATGGCACTGCTTCCGGGGGCGCTAGATTGACAATGGGATGACCATAAAAAGACGATACCCGAATTTCGCATTGACACCAGCCAATAAAAAGACGCTAAAGGGTTCTTTCGCTATTTGATCGCCATTTCAGCGCCTACCGCGTCAGTGCCGAACGCCGATAAAGGGGCGTTCGGCACTGAACGCCCTAGCATGTCCATAAAATTCAAGTGATAGCATTAAAATGGTGATAGGGACAATAGAATGTCGGTCAGATGTCTAGTGAATGGCGGTAGCCATTTTTATATGGGTTGGGCTCGGAAGTGCTGGTAAAACTGTGCGCAGAGAGCAGGACCAGGCGTTTTGTGGGTGGCGAGGCCTTCGATGGCTCTTTCAATATCTTGGGCCGTCAACGTGATGGGTTCTTCCATCCACTCTTTCACACCTTGCGATAGCTCTGGTGTTATCCGTAGTAGTTCTTTGATGGCCGTCATGTCCTTAGGCATATCTTTTGCCTCCGAACAGCTGGCTATAGTACGTCACTAACGCCCTTTCAATTTCATCTCTGTCATTTATGACAGCGCCATTTTGTTCCACGGCAGAAATCTCTTTTGCAAGCGCAAACTTTCTCTCATCAGCCAGCGCACGTTTCGTGGGCTGTTCCCCAAGGAGAAACGTCTCGGCCCTTGCCCGCACAACCGCTCCACGATACTTTTTATCTTGAAAAGCTTGAAGTGGGGCTTTCACTAGTTTTATCTCAGTAGCCTTCCCCCTGGCTTATCACTCTCGACCTTGAGGAGTTCTAGCCATCGCTGCTGAATCATTTTTTCTTCCTTTGCTGCACAGTAGTTCAAAATAGACGACCGTTTTATGGCTCTTTCTTTAACTTTCTGTTTAAAAAACTCCAATTTCTCCATATAACTTACACTACAATACTCAGTGGCTTTCTTAGAATATTTTTAACACCATCTGTAAACACTTCGTCTTTTAGCAGCGTTACATTAAATTTCCATAGTTTCCAGTTAAACTTTCGTGTCGCTTTTCCTCTTTCCCCGACACTCACAGTTACGAGGCAATGATCGCTGAAAAAGATTGGTTTGACAGAGTATCCCATGGTGCATAGTGCTAACTCTCTAGAAACATAAATCCTGTCTAACCGAGCGTGTGATGATAGCTGAAAGTGAGTAAATCGCAAATCGCTTCGCAAACCTTGCATTTCCGCGACGTCCTCCCGCTCACATTCATCTAACATGGAGTTTAAAAATTGAGCGCTTCTGCCGTTTCGTGAAGTTGCTGAAGACCTATCTTCTGGGTTACACGCCGTTAAAGTATCCGAGTAACACAATATACCTATCAGATTTAAGTAATCTTTTAGTTGGTGAAAGAAAGCTTCCTCTCGTTAATTGCGTTAGGAGCATAAATGCACAGCACACGCCACAGTTGATTTTGAACCCTAATATCACAAAGAACAAGTCTTCCTTCGCCATCTGTCGCGGTTTTTAAATCAGTCAGGCATATTGTTTTCGCGAGAAACAAAAAACACCCTGCCGACACTCCACTAGCTTGGCTGATACATATTTCATACCTGCTCAAAAAGAGTTTTAAGGCATATTGAACCTGTTCACTATCGTAAATTTTAGTTTCCTGAAGGGCTAGAATGTTTATAGTTTCGTCACTGAGTAGTTGTTGGAGTCGATACTGTTTTTTTCGGGAATTCAACCCCTTACATTTAAGGTGGCACATCGAATAGGCACGATAGGTTCGAGCGTGCATGATGTTGTATTAAAGAGAGAATGTTCTCAAACTCACTCAAGATCACCTTTTAACGCTGCCTATCACCTCGAAAAAGCTCGGTGGATGCCACACACTACGAGTCTTTACGATTGCGGTCGTCCCGAAGGTCTCGAGGCTTGGTCACGATTCACGACACGGATTTTCTTGGGTCCCTGCACTCTGCCACGGTGGTTCACAACCAACCGTGTCATCGGGTGAGGCCTTGTGTAGTGTCGGCCCCTATAAAAATGATTTTTGACTTTTTATTGAAAACGTGTTGACTTCCTGTTGACTGTGATTACTTTCTTTGACTTTGACTTTCTGTTGACATGGTCAACAGAAAGTTTGTTGACTTTGTGTTGAAACTTTTCTGATGAGTTTCGTCAACCTGAGTCAAAAGAAAAGCTGTTGACTTTCTATTGACTTCATGTTGATTTTTTTCTGTTGACTTTCTGTTGACATGGTCAACAGAAAGTTTGTTGACTTTCTGTTGAAACTTTTCTGATGATTTTCGTCAGCCTGAGTCAAAAGAAAAGCTGTTGACTTTCTATTGACTGAATGTTGATTTTTTCTGCTGACTTTCAGTTGACATGGTCAACAGAAAGTTTGTTGACTTTGTGTTGAAACTTTTCTGATGGTTTCTTCAACCTGAGTCAAAAGAAAAGCTGTTGACTTTCTATTGACTTTATGTTGATTTCTTTCTGCTGACTTTCTGTTGACAGTGTCATCAGAATGACTGCAGACGTTCTGTTTACTTCGTGTTGAAAATTTTCAGTTGACTCTCTATAGCCAGTGTCAATAGAAAAGCTACAGACTTTCTGTTGATTTTTTTTAACATTGTACACCTCAACTAGATGTCAAAAGCGGCTGAGTTTTTCAATAGTCTCTGACAAGGTGAGAACGAGAAGCAGCTTCAGTTGTCCCGCTTCCAACCCGAGCCTACTACCCTTGAAAACGCTTCGGCGTTCGGGCACGTCGAGCGCGCGTGCAGTCAAAGCACGACGGAAGGCATGGGGCGTGGGCTGGAGGCCAGGCGTTCGAAAAGCATGTCCTGCCGTTCTGACTTTGTAAGTGACTATAGTGACTTGAATGACCATATGAAATAGTCAACTAGTAAAAAAAGCAAAATCACTATTTGAAAGTGGAGAAACTGTCTTGACTCGCTTCGTCCTGAGTGGTGCTATGCAGAGAAGCGATAATATTTCTTCTAGGAGCCGTATTTGTGGCTGTTGTTTTAGCAACTGTCCCGAATTATTATTAGATGTACCAATGCTTTCTAGTAAGAGATATCGTCCACGACCTTCAAAATACTGTTTTCCTTTGACGGACTCGCGAGGAGAAGATCAAATACTTGGAACCTTAATAAGTGTTGAGGTGGTCACCGACCAAATGAATTCCTTCAATATGTAGGCTATATAAGGCTCTGGAGCAGTCAATGGGACTGTGTTTCAGGTGTTCAGTGCTTCATGGTGTTTGTGTTTGTGTTCGTTTCTAATGTGTATTTCTCGGGTATATGTAGTAGTAGTGCCTTCAAATACCACAGGGACGCCATTTACTACCAAAATCTAAAAAAAAGAAATCGCGTTTCTTTTTTTTTTACGGAATTTTGTTGCAGCCATTTTGGAGGACAGTGGAAAGCCATAGTAAGCTTCCAAAACTTTGTTGAATAAATAGCTAAGCTGTAACGATTTTTTTTCTTTTAATCTTCTGTAGCTTTTCAGTTGAAAAGCTGTAGCATTTCAATTGAAAAGCAGCAGAAAAAGAATCTTGGAGGCGACAGAAAGTCTGTTGACTTTCTTATTACAAAGTGGGCCAATATTCAAAAGAAAGTCAACAAAAAAGCTAGAGAAAGTCAGTTGAAAAGCTATTGACATTTTATATCCTCTCATGACTTTTTTCAACAGCTTTTCAACAGAAAAGCATCATGGGAAGTCTGTTGACTTTCATTAGAAAAGTGGGCCAATATTCAAAAGAAAGTAAACAGAAAAGCTGTTGACATTATATATCCTCTATTGACTTTTTTCAACAGCTTTTCAACAGAAAAGCGTAACAATTTTTTGTAAGGGGGGTCTCGTTGTCGCTTCCCGGTTTGGTTGACGTCAATGTTGATGGGTTCTGCCACTTCAGACTCACTGTCTAGGGTATCCTTATCTTTCACAGTGTTCATCCCGAATTTCTCACCCGCGTGCAATGGTTTAGGGGACGAATGAACCTCTTGTTCCTTGTTACTGATCGCTTGTTTTGCTTGCTCTGGCTGACTGGGCTGAGAACTCTGCCCAAAGTTGTCCTGGCTCCCAATGGAGGCGTCACCACCGCCGCCATTGGCGCTTGGGAGTGGAGACCCGACACCTCCCGTCGCAGCCTCTGCCTCTACTTCGTCCATCAGAAATTTGGTCGACTCTTCGTCTTTCCGCTGTTGAGCGATCGACGCATAAGTACGGACGCAATCGCTGTCTTCGTGGCTGAACTGGTGGCACTCCTTACATCGATGAACGCGGCAGTTCCTTCTGATGTGTCCTTTGCGGCGACACCTAAGGCATTGGGGGGCTCTACCAGGTATGAGGACAAGGACCTTGCAGCCGTCGACACGAATCTCATGCGGCAAGCCGTTCACAGTGACTCCTTCTTTGAGCGTCATTCGCACACTCCGCGTATTCGTTTCGAAGTTCTCAAACTCCTTTTCGTGGAAGTGGTCTCTGCTGATGTCGGCCACTTTAGCAAAGCGCTCAAGTTCTTTACGTACTTGGCAGTTGGGGACGTCGTAGGGAACCCAATGCAGTTTAGCCTTGACTTCCACGGTGGCAGGATCAAGCACGAGGCAACGCCCCCTTTGATTTGCAGTTCTTTCGCTTCCACCAAAGGCTGCATTGCGGCGAGTGAGTGCAGACGTAGCATCCAAACGTAATTCATTTGATGGGCGCCTGCCGACGCCAATTCTTGAAGGACATCCAGTCGCTCCAGCTCCTGTTTGAAGTCTTGAATTCGGTACGGGCGGTTGCGTACGTCGCAGTGCAGAAAAACTGCATTAGTCACGATGTATCTGGTAGGCAGGGGAGGCAAAATAATCTTGTAATCAGTTGGAACTTGAGACACAGATATACCGCGGCCCGTATCGGCCGTTGCTGCCGCTCCAACGGAGCTCGTCATCCTGCGTCCGTCTCGGGCGAGCGCTGGAAGCAGAATCCTCCGACCACAGCAGAAGGCGGGAGCCGCCGGCGCTGGCGGAGGTATATAAATATACTGCCACCGCTTTTATCTCGCGTGGCTTTGTCTTCATTTCGGCTTATATTTACCCCCTCCCTGGCCGGAACTTTACCTGCCGCTCCCACAGTATAAAGGGGTGGTCAATTGGACTCAGGTGAAAGTCCCTGCAGTCAGTTTCTGCGAGCAAAATTAGGCTTTTGTGGTTGAAGCGATACGGATTTCTCCGCCATTAGGCAGGGACGCTAGGTACTTCCTTGTCCCCAAGGAGCTGGTAACGTGACAGAAAAATTCCTCTTGGCCGCACGCCGCAGCCGCGGCCGCAAGATGAGCAACCGGCCCATGACCAAGCTGGGGAAGAGAGATCTCCCTGACTGTGCTGTGCAAGCTGCAGGCGCCGGCTTTTTTTTTCCCATTTTCTTAGAGGTGCGGCGTCGTCCGCGGTTTACTGACACTTTGCTTATTTTTTACTTGATTATTTTTTTTCTGGAATTTTGTGTGCGAAGGTTGTGTCCACTATTTGGTGAATAACCAGCCGTAACAAAAAAGAAAAATACAGAGCCACGTGCTTCCGTACTTGGCTAAGAGCAATCCACGTACCAATGGGAACACAAGGGAGGGAGAGGGTGCAGGCATTGTTCACGTAGGCCTTGAGCCAAACGCACGGAGGCTCAGCATACTGCCCAGCACCCCTGGAAAATGGTCAGGGGGTGTTCAAGCCTCCGTTGCCCCCCCCCTCCGGTTCAGGGGTCCCTGCAAAGGAGTGTGGTTGGGTTGGCATTGAGGGCACATGGGAATACACCAAATGAGGGAGCTAGTACAGGGGGATAGGGGTTGGGCATCTTTCGAGAGTAGAGAAGCGCTCGGTAAAGTAAAATTTGAACAAAGACTAGCTGAAATTGAGGATGCACGGTGGGCAGCGAAAGTGCACGCACAAGTATCTATATATAAAAAATTTAAACACTAAGTGGACAAACCGAACCCGCAAGCTGAGATCTAAACACATTCAGTGAGATGGGGCTGATCAGAGTGTATCAGTAGAAAAGGGGAGTAAAGGAAACAGAGGATCGAGAAATTGGTAGGAAGAGAGAGTGCAGGGGAAATCAGCCTTAGCAATATAGAGGGCACAAAAACAAAAAATAAAGGGAGCAGTTTTATGGGAAATCATTGGGGAGCTCATTACTGTTTGAGGCTAGAACGGGGGTGCTAAGAACGAAAACATACTGTGGGATTTCGCTAGCTACCAACACAGGTACCGATAGAGTAACAAGTGTTATCTCAACAGCGGCGGAGATCTCAAAGGAGACGTCAAACCTAGAAGCGCGGTCCCCACATCCTCGCGGCAATAGCAGACGACGTTAAGGGCTGCATTACCACGGGTCGGTTCGATAAATTACCTCCGTCGGTGCCAATGATCGTCTACCTTGTCTCACTCTCTCGAATATAGCGGAAGAGAAGACACACGTACCAGAGTAAGGACAGAGTCCAATAGCATTTATTAGAACGCTCTTCTAAAAGAACAACACGGTCCCTATCTAAAATGCCCCCCGTGCCGGAAAGGTAAGAAAAGGTCCTTACCTGCCAGACGCGGGGTTCCGGAGACGGGGAAGCATGGGAGAAGTCGCCGACACACGTCCTATCTCTTTCGTGGTCACCGGACGAGTGCTTTTTCGAAAGCAGGAAAACAAGAGGCGAAACCTCCTCGCCCGTCAGCACTGATACGCATCCCAGCGGGGGAACGAAAAAAGGTCCCCCCAGGAGAGAGTGAAGGGGAGAGCCCCCTAAAGCCAGGCGGCCTTCCGCCTCACGAACAGGTCGGAACTCACGGCGAAGGAGGCCGAGTGTTCCGACCTGCGGCTGTTGTCGGAGCCATCGGCAGCGCCGGCTTTATGGTACGTTTACACCTGAGAAGGAATCCGCTGCCGCGGGAGCGGATCCGCTCCGGGCGGTGGCGGCGACGAGCGGGTTGCGTTTACATCTATTTCCTTCGAGCGGCGGCGGCGGCGCCGGCTGCGGCATCTGCTCTCGTAAAATCCCGTCAAATATGGCGAGAAGGCGCGATAGTGCCTTACTCGGCTGTCTCTCCCGGACGTTGCTGCTCCCAGAGGAACGCGTACACATGACGTAGGCAGCGTCGCGCTGTGCAAGAATGTCACTTCCGGTCAGCGAAACGCCTCGTTCGGTGGCAGAAATAGGTCCCGGAGTATACACCTTTCCAAAAAACGCTTCTAGGCCGCCGCCATGTTGCTGATGCTGATGCGGCTAGTGCGACTCGCGCCCTCTATCAGCTAGAAATTTTCTGAGCAATACGTAAACTTGAACGGAAGTA